>JAEBDU010000085.1:258759-359268 GCA_016802625.1 Heliconius numata
TACTCAATTGTATCGCACGGTCACAAGCGTGGGACAGCACTGTGTAACACGACGGACGTGGGTTCGATTCCCACTCGGAGAATGAAATAATGAAATATTGTGGCGTTGACTGCCACCATGTCTCCAAAATCCAGTGTAAAGTGGAGAACGGAAGTGTCTTAACATATCTTAAAGCATGAAACAAAAAAAAAAATGATTATAAAAATAATTTAATAACTCATACCCTTATTTTTTTCTTTACTGACATAATACTCTTCAATTTTGTGACATTCTTTTCCGTTTAAAGGTGATAATTCAATAGTTTCATCTAAAACTTGGTTTTTTAGTTTCTCTGTTTCCTCAGTCTCTTCATCGGAGTAAATTATGATCTTTTTTGGTTTTGCTTTTGAACAGGTAGCTGTAATAATATAATTTATATTAGTATTGGTAGTGTCTGACCCACACCCTGCACAATATTTGACACATTGAGATACAGTTTGTATAAATAACACTTTTATATAAAACTAGCGGACGCGCGCAGCTTCGCTTTCGCTAGCTAACTTAGGGATAAATTCTAATAAACCATGAAACATGTGTTCAATTAAATACTTTTAAGAGTCTGAATTTCAAATTTTATAAAAATTGGTGCCGATTTAAAAAAAAATCTATACAAACTTTCAAACCCTTATTTGCACCCTTAAGGAGAGAATTCTAGAAAACGATGAAATACGTGTTCAATTAAATACTTTTAAAAATCTAAATTTCAAATTTTATAAAAATCGGTGCTGATTTAATTTTTTTTCCATACAAACTTTCAACCCCTATTTCAGACCTTTAGGGTTAAATTTTTTTAAAATCCCTTCTTAGTGGATGTCCAGAATATGAAAGTAAACATCTGTCCAAATTCCACGTTTCTACGCACAGCGGTTACGGCTGTGCGTGCGTCTTACCTCAGTCAGTGAGGACAAGTCCTTTTATATATATAGATGATTTAGCATCAAATTCAAATGTACAAAATGTAAACAAATATATATATCTAAAAGTAGACTACAAAATAAAACCAATGTACCCTGCTATGTGTGAAAAAAAAAGAAATGTAAAAATTCAAACCTTGTGCATCATCATCAGCCTTAGTATTATTTATAAAGAAGTTGGTAATCGGTTTTTGCCATTTTGGAGTCTCTCTTGGACACACTGGGTTACCTCCGGAATAACTCTTTGATGATTTCTCACTGCTGCCTATTAAAAAAAAATCTCAGGAAATACTGGTTGAAAAGAAAAAAGCCTGGCAAGCCTGTAAACTCAACAATTGTGTGTTTCATTCCAATTTGGGGAAATAAATATTTAATATTTTCATTACCTCAGTCGACAATGAGAGAGAGACTGAGCAGCATTGAGTCCTGCCACCTATCATGCAACACCAACAGAATTCCTCAAAGTGGAGAACAGAAGTGTCTATATGGAAACATAGTATCTTTGCAGTAACTTCCCCCTGGCTACCCTCCAATGTGCAGGATAGCCTGGGGAAAGTGTGAAAATAATTTATATTTTTGCTTTTCACTATTTTATATATAAATATTTTTTTAATTATACAGTCCTATTAAATGGAAATGTCTCACCTGAAGCTCCTGCAGTGACAGATGGAGCAGCAACACTACACCTTGCTTTACTACTCTTACCAGATGATACTAAATAAATACATAAACAACTATTATAAATGTTTTATTTATTTTAGTTTATATAATTCATTAATAATATAATAGAAATTGGATATAAAAGAAATATATAAATAATTTAAAGGTATTTGATAGATACAACAGAGAACTCATTGGGGAACGGAGTGTCTTAACACTAGGTTCCCTCTGCCTAGTCTTCTGTGTGTGTGCATTTAATTTAATAGATACAAAATACACAAATTTAGTATAAATTGTTTTTAAGGTAATTTTAGAATCTATTGAATAGTCATTTATCGATGACTACAGAGTATTTTAAAGTATGTTAATAATAATCGTCCCACACTTTCAAAATGTATGTGTCAAACACAACACAAGTAGAAATTAATTAAATTTTCTATATTGTACATAAAAGTTATAAATAATCAGTAAGATAAATTTATAAGATGTATTGCAAATGTGTTATTGCTTCAAGTTGTCTTACAGGAAACCTTCATATATTTGTAATTAAAGAAATACAAGAGAATAACATTACAATGAACAAATAAATTACAGAAATCAATTTCTGCAACACAAGTAACATTTGTCAATAATCATACCCTTAGCACCCACAGAAGCTTTTGTTCTAGCCATATTAGTTTTACACTATTTGTATATTAGCAATAAACATGAAACATATTTTTTTTCCTATTTTTAATTACGTCTATATATTTTTTTATTTATATTTGATAAGATATATTTCTGTTGGATATTGTTTTATAAGCGATTTCGCGCGTAAATGGTATTTTCTGACTTGTTTTAAAACTGTCATGTGTCAATTAA
Source organism: Heliconius numata (assembly GCA_016802625.1). NCBI lineage: Eukaryota > Metazoa > Arthropoda > Insecta > Lepidoptera > Nymphalidae > Heliconius > Heliconius numata. The sequence goes on from JAEBDU010000085.1 coordinate 261,234, forward strand.
ATAAATTGTTGGGATGCCCGATGTTAGAAAAACATCGATGTTCGCACATATCATCATCAAGAAAGTAAACATCTATAATATCATACGACATTTTTAACTAAAAAAATATTGAAAATTTAAAACTAATGTTTTGCCTAAAAACAAATTACATGTCCCAATACTTTTTGAATTCATTCTCTCATTTTTCTTGTACATTTCTTGATTATTAATTAAAAAAAATTAGAAGAATTGATCGTCTACTTTGATGCCTGGTGCGACCGCACCGCTCGCACCCCCCCTAGCTACGCCACTGCTTTTTGTCAATCGACTGTAAACATAATACGCGACTAAATATCTATTGTGTCCCTGCTGAACGATGTTTTAACATCGATATTTAACCTGCTCACATCGATGTTCACGGAAAATCGATGAAGACAATCAAAAGTTCTAAAATTTTTTGTTTAAAGTAATTTTTAAATTCGGTAACTTAAATAATGTATTTATTTTATGAAAAAAATCTTTATGTGGAAAATAATTTTATTTTTATTCTAAATTGTGTTGTCTGCTTCTTACAAAATAAAATTAATAAATTAACTCCATATTGATGTTTGTCTATTTTTCATAATTTAATATGTACTAAAGTCCGATACCGTAAGATATATTATTTTATATAGACTAGACATTTCATATTGATTTTTAAATCTAAATTCATGTTCACACATTAAAATAGCAATTTTTCACTTTAAATAAATCACCTTACAATCCAAACTCACCGTTTTCCTCAAAATATATTAGACTGTAAATTCGTACTTTTAAATTCGTTATTTTCTTCAAAAATACGGTTTTTAAAATATTTAACAAAATCTTATCGGTTTGTATATTATATAATATTTTATGGTTTGGAACAGCTCTAGAGATGTTCACCATAATATACCACCAGTTACTGTTTCTGGAGCTGTCACGTTAAGTTATAATTCAGTCTCTCAAGCTGGTGAGTGTGTGGGCGAATAGGAGACGATCTTGTCACTAAGTTCTCCACCTTAACCAGATAAATGCAAAAATACTTATGTAAAAATTAAAACAAAAATGTATATTGTGAAACAATGAATTTACATTGTAGCAAAATTTTAGTCTCCCGTTGCAAACTATTGTAGGTTCGATTTCCGCTTAGATACAGCTGTACACTTCTAACTCCTTTCTTTGCCTACTCTCGCTAACTTTTCTCAACTTTTTGTCGGCTTGATTAGAGCGTGCTCTAATTTGTGGAACCTGGTGTTCATGTCGTTCCCCACTTGGCATTGCGTGTTGGAGATCAAAATGGCACTGCCTTGCTACCAGAGCGATAAAAATATTTAACATTTTATATCTTCGAGTAGGAATCGAACCTATAACTTGTTACGTTTACAGTCGCACGCTACGTTACGTCGTCGCCTACATTGTTTATATCGTTACATGAAGATATATCATTTCGTTGGTCTGGCATCAAGACTTTTAAGATACTCAAAAAACATAAATCCAAGAATAAAAAATAAAACACAATAAACAAAATTAACACACTTATTTAAATGCAGTATTCACATATTAACAAATACTTAATTCTTATTATTACTATTACATAAAAATAGAACGAAATTACGAAAATCGTAAGAAATCGAAAAAATAAAAATAATAATTATTTTAATAATATATTTTCTAATGCTTTACATTAGAAAATTATGAAACGCGAGTTCCCTTAATTTTTTCAATTACATAAACATTCCTACAAAAATATGTATTAATTATGCAAAGAAATGGGGAAAAAATATTCTATAACATTTTACCAAATAATTCAAAAATAATGGACGTATCAAATTAAAAATATATATGTATATAAATACGTATATTTAAGTTCAAAAACATAATCGAAATCGAAAGAAAAAAGACATACAGCCTTTAAATTATTCTATATTATAAAGTCTATAAGTTACTGGCCTAACTAACATGACTTTTACGGGACTTCATTCTGGCATGAATTGAAGATGGCTTAGACATTAGTATTTATATGTCTGCTGCGTATTTAATTGCAATTAACAAATAAATACTAACTGGTGCACTACAATTAACAAATATTAATTGTGATTGTTGTTTAATCATCTACTGGACTGCTCTCTTTTCTACATCAACTATCCATACTGGTGGAGTGCACTATTTTGTCATCCTCACTGTCCGAGTGCGTCGTGGTGCTGACAGCTTTAGACTTAAGTCTGTCTAGAGCTAAATAAGTATCAACAGTGTCTTTATTCGCATGAAATTCCTTCACAATCAAATCATCCATATTAAAAGAACCATTTCTGTGACTCTTCATATGAAATCCTAAGTTTTCACAAAGAAATTGCAACTCGCATATTTTGCAAGCTATATATTCTGTGGGGTCTAGCGGTTGGTGGCTCCTCATGTGGTCACTGCACACCTCGAGCGTGAAAAAATAAACGTCGCATTCGCCACATTTGAACAATTTCATATTCTCCATTTTATATAAATTTAAGGAGATATCACTACATTGAGAATCGTTTAAACTTCTCTCGTCTCGTCTAGTTGACTCGTTCTGATCGTCCGGTGTGTATGTTGTTGGTGTTCTGTTCATATGACTGCTCAAGGACCTGAGAGTGAATGCAAGACCACATTTCTTGCAATTGACACTGTGTTTGTTGTGATCTCCCACGCTGTAGTGAGACTTTAGGGAGTTTTTATTGACGAAATTCAACTGACAGATGTCACATGTGTATATCTCGCCCGAGCATGGAGTTTGGTCTTCGAGCATTTCAGATTCTGTTTTTAGCATTTTCTTGGTTAACACAGGTTCTGTGTTGACGATTTTCCGTTTAACCGCTTTCTTTTCTTCAATAGATTCATAAGAAGTAACACTTAGACCGACCGCCTCTCTCAATGTCATCGTATCAACTTCAAAACGATACAGATCTGATCTTGACCATTTATTTTGTTTATGATGAAGATTATTATGTTTAAAGTTGCTTATCGCTGAAAAAAACAGGTTACACTTGTCGCACTTCACTTTATCTTTTAGCGCGAAGTGATTGTCTTCGAAGTGTCTGATCACTGTGTTCATAGTCAGGTAGTACTGGTCGCATGTTTTACAAGTGTACAGACATTTGTTAAGATCGAAATCATCTTTATTGTCAGATATTAGCGTTACAATGTACACATTAGTTACTGTAGAAGTTGCGCACTTTTGGTACGTCTCATGTATATCTATTGCGGAGGCATGGAAGGTCATACCACATTGGCAAGTCACTGCGTCAACGTTTTCTCCGCAAGACTTCATATGCTCCGCTAGAGCAGACCCGGTGACAAAGTAAACGTGACATTTATTACATCTGAAGAATCGATACGTGATGCGTTTTAGGAAGTTCTTTAGTGAGAGTTCGCAATTCACTTCGTTCCCTTCTACCACGAATTGATTACTGTTTTCACTTGATTCGTCGACTTCTTTTAGTTCCAGGTACTTAGGCAAACGAGCTGGTTTTTTTATCAACGATTTAGCAGCCGCGTTATCTTTAAATTTAACAGGTACCACGACCTGTTGTTTGCCTTTAATAGGAGGATTGAATTTCGAAATGATCAGACTTTTCTTTGTAAACATTTTGTTTTCGTGAATTTGTTGATGCATATAGAAGTGGGAAAAACGGAACGGTACTTCACAAAGGTTACAAAACTTATGAAAGCGGCTGTCCACACATCCATGTTTTATTATATTACTTTTTTTGTGCAAACATACCCCACATGCATTGCACTGATGTAGAATCATTTTGTTAAAATCCTTAACTTCTTCTACTTTGCCATCTCTAAAATTAATAATTTTCACGTTATTCTTTGAAAAATTATAATTGTCGTGGGCTTTGTCGTGTTTTTGCATATGGGTTACTCTAAACCACAATTGGCATTTGGGACATTGTTTCTTATAAGTATTTTTGCTGCAGAAATGTATTTTTATGTTTTTCCTGAAAACGCACACATCACACTTCTTGCATCGATAAAATGTTATTAATGTATTCTGGAACTTTCTCTTCCGCATTACAATCTTTGAATGCACTTTTGTTTTTACCTTTTTCCTTTCCAAATATTTGTGATAGCTTACATGCTTTGAGTATTTACTTTTGTTTATTAGTTTTCCGCAATGTTGACATCTGATAAATTTCAAGGCTTCATGATTTGGGACAGATTTCAGCGAATCGTTTACGTAAAAATCTATTTCGTTGTTAAACGAAATAATTTTAAAGGAATTTTCGTCGACTTCCATGTTTTTATGTATCTCCTGATGACACAAAAGCGTTTTATTCGAATAAAAATTGAAGTTACAGATTGAACATGAGTATTTAGTGACTTTGACACAATTACTCCGATCTTGTGTGTGTTGAATGATGGACCCACTATCCATTATCAACTCACAAACCCCACATTTATATAAGACCAAGTCTGTATTCTTATCAACTAGCACCGACATTCTTAAACTTCTTATTTCTTTATAAATGCTTTTCTGTAGAATCTGATCAACCTGGTCATGGGCTAGAGCCTCGAACATCTCCAACCAGGACTCAGACAGTAAGGTCTCATAGTTACAACTGATTAAAGTGAACGAACTTTTATTGATATCATTGGCCGAATGTAAATATTCATGCCTCTCGAAATATCTGCCCCCGAATTTTAAATCGCAAATCTCACAATGATTTATGATGACATTGTAATTCTCCATGTTGCAGTAATGATCCTGGCAGTGTTCGACCATATCGTCGTACGCGTCGAACACTGTATCGCATATTTCGCAAAGAAAAAGAATGTTCCAGATTGTTTTTAAAGACTCATATTTTTTTAGGAGTTCTGGTATATGAGCATCCAATTCCTTTTCCTTTCTGTACTCGTGGAACGGCACGTGTAACTTATAGGCGAGATCGCTAAACTTTTCACTACAATAGTCGCACACTTGCACTTCCTCAGCGTTGCACACGTGGCTTCTTAAAGCCACTGCACTATAATAACACACTTTACACTTTCTACATATCTTGAACAATGGGAACGGCGGATCAATTTTCTGACCATTTTGTATGTTTCGGAATATCATGTCCTTTAGTTTTATATTTGGTATAATTTTATGAGTTTCTTTATGAGATTTAAAGGATTTTACGGAAAATCTAAGACCGCACAGTTTGCAAAGGCATTTAGGGAGTGTCTTATTACACTTCCCAGTCACGTGTTTATCACAGATTTTGTTCACTTTCATATAAACTTTACAACTCGGACAGTAATATAGGAAATTTGGGGACATTCTCCCCTTTTTCGCCAAACGCAATTGGGTTGTCACTTCAGATCTTGTTTCGGTCGTTTCGTCGTAAAAAACAAAGTCAATTATGATGAAATTTTGTTTTTGTGTAACTTCGTTGTGGAGACGACAATGTTTTTTATAGGCATGCTCGTGAATGTCGATTTGGCACAGCGAGCAGAAAATAGATTTATGTTCGGAGCAACTGAACAAGTGATATTTGAAGAAAGTCCTTTCATCAAAACAAATATTGCACGATGTACATCTACATATGACTCTGTCCAAGATTTTATTATGAATTTTTATAACTTTGAATCTTTCGGACAGCGTGTGTTGTCTTAAATGGGGGTTTTTATCGGCCATTTTGAAACTTCGACGACATTTTTTGCATTTCCAATCACCTCTGGTCAAAATGCATCTTTTGGAATGCTCGACGGCTACTGAGCAAGAGACAAAGTGAATTTGGCACTTATTACAACTGAATAAGATAGATTTTGGGATGGGGCGACGATATTTTGAAATGGATTTCATATCGACTACTGGCTTTGGGGCCAATATAGGTGTTTTACTTTTCGCGGCCAATTCATGTTTAATCGCAATATGAATTTTTAATGAAGTTGCCGATTGAAATACTTTATTGCAAAATTCACATTGAAATTTGTCGGAACTTGATGTCTGCTCCGCTGGTTTACTTACTTCACGCAGAGTATACATATCGAAATGTCGATAGTAAATATGGGCGTTATACGCCTTTGAATTGACGAGACGGGATGGACAGAACTGACATTTTAGTGTTCTATTAGTTTTAATAGGATAATCATCTCTTTTCACGCCGTGAAATTTTTGCAGGTGATGGAAAAGATGTCCATTCCAAACAAAAACACAAGAACAAATATAACACGATAAATACTTATTGGAAGCTTTAGGAGTTTCAATGTTACCATCAGATTGATTATATTTAGATGGAAGTAGCTCATATGTATGTTTCAATAAGGCATTTTCATTGGGGAAGATCTCATTGCAGTGGTTGCAAACAACTTCTTGCGTTGAATCCAAATTAATTGCCGTTATTGAACTTTTACTAGTGCTTTTAATAGCTTTGTTATTACTGACAGCAACAAGGAACGAGTGGGCTAACATTTTGTGGGAGTCCAATGCATTTTCCGTTGGGAACAAAGTTTGACACTCTTTGCAATATGGGCTATTGTCCAAAATGGGTTTCCAATCTACTAAAGTTATTGAGCATTCTTGGATGGTGGGTAAACACTCATCTTCTGCTAGTATTGGGAAGGTGCATGGTTTTGAGCCCAAAATTATCTTATTTTGATGTAAATTTATTGTTTCAGTTTCGAATTCTATGGGGATGGGCTCAAACTTGTTTAGATCCCCATAATTTTCATATTCAATTGTTTCTTCTTGAAAGTCTGGTTGTAAGCATTCTGAAATTAGTAGATAAAACTTATAATTTAAAGGTAGACTTAATGGTTATACATATTAATCTATTATAGAAATTTCGCATCTGAATGATTTCCTTGGGATAAACATATTTTTTTTTCATTTTCTGTTTGTTTAGAGTTATTGCATACTTGATATATAGAAAAATTCAAAGTCACTTATCTTACTTTCTTACCTAAGAACATCATACTACTATTGGAAAATAATTAATTCTCTACTAAGGAATTAATATATTTAAATTGTTTTCATTTCCCCTCTGAAAAACAGTGTGACAGTGCAATGTTGAGTATTGTGCTAAATTAAAAAAAGGAAGATCAAAAAAAGTAAAAAAAATTAAAAGTAAGTTTTCAAATGTATTCACCTTCTTCATAATCAATAACCTCAGTCTTAATACTTGCAATGTCTGGAAATATATTCTTAATACGGGGATTGTCTAAAACATCATGTTCCTCTATATCTATATCGTCTGACATTATGAAACTGAAAAATAAAAATAATATATTATTGTAAATAAATGTATTCAGTAGATTTGGTGTGAAAATGGAACAAACATCCATCAACCCCGTCACAAATATTCACATCTTTATAATATAGTTATAAACTGTTGTTTGGTTGAACTCAATTCAAATCAGTAGTAGTAGTAGCAATGAAAAGTACTTAAATGACCATTTCAAAAACAATGTTTCTATTATTTGTATCAACATGTTCGGTAATTTTACTTCGAATTCGAATTCATTTTTTAGAATATACTTACATAGAATTTATGAATAGAATAATTATTATACATTAAAAAGAAAAATAATATTTTATACATATGTGTTAAAAAAATTCTAGTTGTTTCTTTTTGAATTATCGCTTTATATCTTACATAAAAAATTAAATAGTATACAACAAATTTATTATAATTTAGTCGGGTCACTTATTATTGAAAATTCAGCGTTTTTAACAGTTCCTTTCAGTTTTGAAAATAACCAGTTTCTTTTCTTTTTTATTACAGAATTGTATTAATTTATTTACGTATCGACGTTTCTAGAACTAAAAATATATGTATTATATGAAATATTACCGGTTATTAAATTGTAAAAACAAAACATTAAAATAAAAAGGAAAAATTCATCGGTTTGACGGATGTCTGTAAGTCGTAATTTTTTTCATAACCTCCATTCAATGTCATCTTTCTTGACGTAGAGTAGAGTCTTTTGTCTCTTAAAATTTTTATTTTACTATTAAAAATTTTAAAGCATAATTTTACGGTACCATCGCTTAAAACATGCTATTCAATATATGCTTCCTCAATTTTTGTTTAATGTAATGCGTTATTACATTTAACAAATATTAATACTTTAAATAGGTGCCGTGTAAAATCATGTTATACATTTATTGAAGAAGTTTTAGATAGATAGATAGATAAAACTCTTTATTGCATACATAAACAAACACATAACTAAATAGTAAGACAGAAGACATAGAGTAGCATGCAAGGGCGACCTTATCACTTTTAGTGATCTCTTACAGGTAACCTTAACTAACATAAACTTACGATAGAGCAGGATATAACGGTAGTGCATAAGTAATAAAGAGATAACATAATATTTTTTTGATATATTATACATAGACGATACTTATATTATATATACAAATTATAATATATACAAAAGGGTACATATAATAATTATACATGTTTTAGTTATTGTTTGACAGACAAATAATACATCTTTCATAAATGTGGAGTAATTTTGTGTGTTTTGAGTTTGTGTTGTTGAGTTTTATACTTAAAAAAACACAAATAATGTTGCCATTAAGACATATTTTTTTTTTGTAACAGCAATGAAACCTGCAACTGCCTCATCTGGGCATTAAGCTGGTGGTTAGGAGCTTACAGACATTGGTGGTATACGCCCATTGGCATAAACACATAATATAACTGTCTCCTGAGAGATCCTATTTTATGACGGCAGAAGATCCTGTGGGGTCATCCTCCTTTTGAGTCTTAAATGAGCTAGCTGGATTCATTAATTTGCAGGCTAGCACTTTGGGATATATTTGTATGCGACGAGAGTATGACTTAAGTTTGTTGGTAATTTCTACTCTCACTGTGGGTATCCTTAGATCTTGATGTAGCTGAGAGTTAGTGACAAACCAAGGGGCATTCGTTATTATGCGAAGAGTTTTTGTTTGAAAGCGTTGGATTATGTTTAAGTTTTAAAATAACTTTGTACAGGAGAAGTTTGTTATGCAACGAGAGTTTAGATTTCCGTGACAAGAGCCAATAAAGCTTTCAGATTTGTACACTTAGAGCTTTTCTTTTTACAAAAATGTGTTTTCTTCATGTAAGACGTCTGTTTAAATATATGCCCAAATAGCGCACGCTTTCTGATTGACGGATTATTACTCCGTTAAGATCGACACTGGGGCAAGTACCGCGTCTAAGAGCAAAAGTTACATGCACCGATTTGGTTTCGTTAACTTTAATTGTCCAGTCCTTTAGCCACACTGATATGTTATTTATACTTTTTTGTAGCATTTCTGACGCTGTTGCTGGACTTTCATGATTAAGGCAGTGTCCCCACAAGAACTTCGTCTGTAGTTGGTAAGTCAAAGGTGTAAATTAGATAAAGGACAGGGCCTATTACACTGGCCTGTTTAACACCTGTTTTGATTTCCAACAAGCCAGTTCTGTCTTCGCCGTACCTAACGTAAAAGTGTCTTTGATGAAGATATGATTTTATAATGATAAAATATCTAAAGGGGAGGGTTTGACGAATATTGTAAAGAAGATCTTTGTGCCACACACGATCGAATGCCAGTAATATATATAGAAATGCCGCGGAGCAATACTTCCTGTGTCCGTATGCGCCGTAGGTATATTTTTTCGATCACACGATGAACTTGTTCAATAGTTACATGAGCTTCGCGAAAGCCAAACTGATGAGATGGGATAATGTTTCTTCTACTAAGTTCTGAAGATAATCGTTTTAAAATAAGTATTTCCAGGATTTTTGAAGCTACAGGCAGTAAGCTAATAGGACGGTAATGTGACATTATTCGGATCTTTGCCAGGCTTGGGAATGAGGATAGAGCTCAACGCCACGCTTTGCCCCGATACCAGTGCAAGAAAAATTAAAATATTCAATATCCTAAAATGAGAATCGAGCCCACGTCGCGTTTTCAGTGGCACGCTTGTTCCCCTGCGATGAACGCAAAGCTGCGACAGGTTATGGCAACAATCCCACTCGATGAAATAAAATATTTATATTATATCGAAGCTTAAAAAAAGAAAAAATATTTTTTGATTGATAAATTAACACTTGATTCAAATTAAAAAATATATATAATTTATTCCAATTAGGCCACCATAAAGTAAACAAAAACAGACCCACACGATACACCACAAAACGGGTTAAAAAATCGTGTCTATTGTATAGGAGCCCCATTAAATATTCATTTTCAAGCGTCTAACATTACGAGATACAGCCTAGCGACAGAAGGGCAGACCAACAATAGAGTCTTAGTTATAGGGCCCTGTATAACCGTTTTGGTACCGAACTCTAATTATATTCATTTTCCTCCGGTAAGAAAAATTGTGCCGTTAAGTTATGCCATTCAAAACAAGATATCTAGAAAATTTAAAAATATCTAGAAAAAGTATAAAGTAAAAAAACCGAAACCGAGTAAAAAAACAATGCGAGTCGGACTCGCTCACCGAAGGTTTCGTACAATTCAAATTCAAATTCAAAATATTCTTTATTCAAATAGACTTATAACAAGCACTTTTGAATCGTCGAATGAACATATGAACAAAAAGCTACCACCGGTTCGGAAGGCAGTTCTGCTGAGAAGAGCCGGCAAGAAACTCAACAGTTGCTCTTTTCAAAATCGATGGTACAATCTATTACATTTGCTGGCAGCTATCCTGCATTACATTCAATAGACATTAATTCCATACATGCTTATCCTCTAGATATTCTTGAACAGTGTAATAAGCTTTAATTGTCAAAATTTTTTTTACTGATATTTTAAATTTTGGAAGTGGCAAATCTAGAATACACTGTGGAATTTTATTATATACACGTATGCTCAGACCCATAAAAGATTTATTAACTTTTTGGAGGCGAAAACTTGGAGTAACAATCTTATCTTTATTTCTTGTTCCTATCGTATGATTGTCACTATGTTTACTATGACAATGTATATTTTGTCGGACGAAGAGAATATTATAGTATATAAATTGGGAAGCAACTGTAAGAATACCAGCATCTTTGAAAACATCTCGCAGAGAATCTCGCACTCTCGCACTCTCGCACACAATCTCGCACAATAATTGGAGGTCTCGAGTTTTTTGTCTGAAATTCAGGTTTAGCTTAGCCAGAGCCCTTTCATCTGATGCCTCACTTGAACTAGCGGCTTTAATACCAAATTTTGCCCTTTTAAAGTTATTATTTTTAAGATTTTCACAAACGTATAATTTTTAGATTTTTTCCTGAACCAGTTCCTGTAGGTGCTACTTGCTAGCTGCCAAATTTCATAATTCTCGGTTAATTGGTAGTACCCTATGAATTTTGATTCCCTTCAGTGTCGAAATACGCATTTGTTACGATATAAACGGCCATATATATTTTTTAAATAAATATACTAATATATTTTTTATCAGGAAATCATGAGGCCGTAGATCCGAGTACATGGTTCGAATTTCATCCCAATATCTCCAAGTGTTCCCGAGATAAAGGGTCTTGACAGACAGATGGACACACAAATAGACAGTTGAACAGAGTGATCTTATAAGGGTTTCTTTTTTCCTTAAAAAGTACGAAACAATCTATAATTTAAAAATTTAATTTATTTTTTTAGATATATAGAAAAATTATATATAATAATGTCATTTTTTTATTTATTTTCTATATACATTTATATATTACAATATGAAGTTCCAAAAATGTGCTTTTATTGTAAAAACAATCGTGCAAAAATAATAAGATATTTTTTAAATATTAAACATTTACAAAAAATGGTTAAAAGAATTTATTCAAGTTTTTTTTTTTGAAAGACAAAAGATATTTTTCTACCGAAGTTTTTTTGATAAAAAATTGTATTTCATCTATTGAATTTTTTTTATTATAAATTATTTATCAAAAAAATTAAGATTCCAGTATAGATTATAAAAAAATTAATATTGTAATTTTTAAATATAATATTTGTCTTACATTCGTCTAATTTAATATATTTCTTCAAATCGACTCTTATTTTTAATTAAAATTGCTTAAACATTGAAAAAAGACCTTTTTTTTTGATAAAGTATTATATTTATATACATTTCAATATTCGTTTAATTCAGCAGGAGTTCCCAACCTTTTCTTGCTCAAAGACCACTTTTATATCAATATTGCTAGCAGGGACCACTCTGTAGGTATCATCATCATCGACATCCATGTTTTGTCCACTGCTGGACATAGGCGAGAATTGTCTCGCCACCACAATGGATCCATCGGCTTCCTGCCAACGTCTTTAGGTCGTCGGTCTATCAATATAAATTGTGATAATGAAACACAAATTTTAAACTGGAGCCGTCGTGAAGAAGCGGCACACGCGTGTGACTGTAACGCGACGGTTGTGGATTCGATCCCCACTCGAGGAAATGAAATATTTATTTATTAGGTGTAACGGTGTGAGCGTTTTCGCGTCCAACGCCTCTCCGCGTCTAGGCTTCTGCGGACCACTGGTTGACAACCACTGCTATACAGCCTGTTCATTATATATATTTAATTTAATAATTATTTTGAAAAAAGTGTCTAAGTTCAAACATCATACAGCCTAGTCTACATTAAGTACATTTCACTATTAATAATAATTATAAACATATTGTTCCTGAGAATCTGATGAAACTATTAAAAGAAGACAATATTTTAATAATTAAAATATTAATATAATTTTGTAGAATAAAGAGAAAAATATTATTAGCAAAAACATCTCGCATTCGTCATAAAATTAAAAAAAGTTTACATTTATATGTATTAGTATATAAATTATTACTAGTATTATTAGTATATAATTTAGTATTAATAGTATATAGTATATAAATTTTATGTAAAATTATTCCCCAAATCAAGGCCGTTCACTGTAAACGTGACGCGGTTGTGGGTTCGATTCCCCCTTGGGGGAATGATTTATTTTCATTTTATTGTTCAGGTAACGCAATATAATGAAAATTGTGCGGCGGGCGGCGGCTATATGTAGGATATAGCGTGAAGCTAAAAAAAATCCTTTACCTAATTATTAAAAATAAGGAAGAAAAAGAAAGTGAAAAAGAGAATAGCCTTTTAAAACATATTTTCAAAATCATTATTAAAAAAAAAAAAATTGTCAAAAAAAATAATTGAACCATTAATTGACTATAAAAATGGGGTAATAACCCGATTTTTATAACAAATTTGACAATTCTTTTTGAAAAAATCTATAGCTACAGGAAATCCTTTAAAACACAATTATACAGCTTATTACAGGTTCTACAATATTAGGTGCAGGCTCAAATTTTTAAAGGATTTTTACAATTTTTGTTTAAATATTTTTTCCATTTTTTTTCTTCTTCTCTTCACGGTACATATGGAAAAGTTTGAGTGACACGACCGATTGCTCTGTAAAACATATAACTTTTTTTAGAAAATATAAAAATTTGAATTTAGAGGGATTTGAACCCGCGGCTCTTGGAAACCGTCCAAGCGCTCTAACTAAGCCATACATTCTCATTGGACTACGTTGAAATTCTTATATGCTTGTTACAACTTATCTTACTGCCAGCATCTCTGTAGGGAGATTTTTACAAATTTCCGCTACTCAAAGACTCAGAATTTCTATCGTAAGTGTGGAATAATATTTTTAACAATATAAAAAACATATATTATTTATCTGTATAATAAACATATAACCTCACCTAGTTCCCAACCCCGCGGTGAAAAGCAACCTGCGACCTCTGACCAAGTACTCAGGGCACCTGACGAACCTGAACAGCACCGAGGCCGCCTCACCCGCCCGCAGCACGCTGTTGGGGGACATTATACCCTGGATATAAGAAAATAATGGTCTAAGCCTGAATGCGAATAAGACAAAGGTTTTGGTATTTGAAAATAATGAGGAAGGACGGAATGAAATGTCAGTGTGAATGGTAAGATGTAAGTTAAGTTTAAGAGACATAACTTTAAATTGAAATATTAATAAAAAATAAAATAAATCAGCTTGACGCTGTATCCCGCACACAGCAAGGAAGGTAGTCTAGCGTTAAGACATTCCGTTCCCCACTTTCCGCTGAATTTTGGAGACATTGCGTGTTGAGTGGGGACACTCAACGCCGCGCTTTGCCTCGAAACCAGAGCGAAGAAATGGAAATATTAATTTAGATAAATATTACATTTCATCGAGTGCTGATCGAAACAACCGTCGCGTTACAGTCGCACTCTTGTGCACCTGGGCGACAACGGATTCTTAATGGGAACAGTGTCTTAACACTAGACTCACAGGTTTCCACTACCTATCCTGCTATGTGCGGGATACAGCGTGAAGAAAAAATGTAAACACTTTTATGGTAGTTAAAGGTCTACGTGTCTCAATATTATCAATGGGTTCATATACTGTTATATTTTATGACTTTGTATTTGATTTTGAAGACTGTAGTGTTCACTGTAGCGTCATAAACTCATACATACGTCATACGTTCGCTCTTTGACTCATACATTGACTCATTCACTCATAAATTGACTAGTACAAACTGGGCGAGAGACGGTTCGTGATGTAACCGTGACTGCCACAGTCACACACTGTCTGTCACAGGCTCAATATGTTTATATAAATAAATACTGTTCCACAGCATGGGAATAGCGGATCAGCAAATTCGATATTGTATTTCTTTTATTAAAATATAAAGCATTAAAGTCAGTTAGATTGTGGACTCGGTCGCGATTACACAATAAACTTGGGAAATCACAACCACCCATCCTAATTAATTAGGTTTGTTTTTTAGTGAAATAAATTAGTACGTGGAAAAAGAGTATTTTCTTTAAAAAAGACTGTTTGAAAAGGCCAAATAACAGAATGTATGAACGATGAGTTTATATACGCGTACACAAAAAAAGCCTCTTTTATTTTTTTAATTTAATTTAACTTGGAAAATACACAATCATTATACACTTAACCATTTTTCAAACCGCAGCCACCAAAAAAAAATAAAATGTAAACTAACCTCTATAATAGCTGTTTGCCTCACATTCCCCACGTGCACGGAGCACTGGAACCCCGGAGAGATGCTCGTGGAATGTCTCAGGACGTGCACTGAAGCCTGTTATATAGTAAAGTATACGAATATCTGATATTATTTAAGGCCATCGTTTCGTAGTGGCACGAGACGCAACGGTTGTGTGTTTGAATCCCATTCGGGGTTGTGAATTATTTTATATTTTCATTTATTCGCCCTGATGATGAGGTAAAGCACGGCGCAATACCTTAAAAATTCAGCGGAAAGTGGGAATGAAGTGTCTTAATGACGAACAGAGTGTCTTAACTCTAGGTTCCCTCTGCCTACACTGCTATGTGCGAGATACAACGTGAAATTTTAAAAAATCATAGAAAATGAGTGCATGCACCTGCAAATTTAAATTTATCAACTAAGTAATAAGTTGAAGTTCCCGTTGATCTACAATCATGAAATTGGTCAGGTACCCCGGGCGTGGCCGACTCGCACTTGGCCTGTTTTTAGTTATTACCATTGTTTTAATTTCTATTTAAATACAAAATGAGAAATGAGAACAAATAAAATGAGAAAATAAGCATTTGAAAAAAAATAATCAATCCTACCTGAAAATAAATACAACCGCGCGGATCATTGGGGTCCTCGAGAAACACCAAATCTTCACACACGCACTTCATAGTTTCCATTCTCTCCTCGTTTCTCCCCGTTTTAGATATGAACTGGCTACCCTTGTACAAGTTCCGATTGTTTACGTCGATTACTTTAGTCAGGTTGTTTTGTACATTTACTATGTCTTGGAGTATATTTTTGTTTTTTGTATTTTTTTCTTCAGTCACTGTTTCTTTTGTCTGAAAAATAAAACAAATAGAAAAATATCTTAAGTTTTACTATTCAATGTTAGTAGTCATCTACATGATTTGGTAAATGTGAAGATTAAGTTTTCTTATACACAACTAGCGACCTACGTGCGGCTTCGTCCGCTTATTGTAATGTTATAGCCAAATTACAAAAAATCTTTACAAAAATTGTAGTCTATGTTTATTCTGGTCTAATATTTATTTTACTGTAAAGTTTCACCTAAATCCGTTCAAAAGTTACTGAGTTAAAGTGTAACAAATCGTCACAAACTGTCACATTTATCATATTAGTAGGATATTGTAGTATTCTTACCTCCTTACAGTCACCTCCACAAGTGCCCCACACGGGCCTTCCCTTCCTTGGAAGTCTCGGAGGTGCTAGCAACACCATGCCAGCTCGAAGGGAGGGCGGCGCGGCGCTTAACCCCAACGAGGCCGAGTGTCCGGCGCGCGCAACTCCACACCGCACGCGGTTACGGTAGATTGTTGATACTGATATGTTTACGAAATCGCCGGTGTCTAGGGGGCCTGGAATATAATAGAGATAATGGAGATATATACAGGGTGGAATTGTCAGCACCACTTTAAATGAAACCACAGTTTTAACTATTCTATAAAAGCCTAATATAATTCAGAAAAAAAATAATTCCCAGAAATGAAAAAGTTATTTTTTCAAACAAAATAAATAATAAAATTATCGTTTTAAAATAAAACGCCATTTGTAAAGTATAACATAGGCACGCACACACTTACCTGTCAAATCGGCAACGTCGTACACTTATGTGTCCGTCACACGAAATACAGGTATGGATAAAAATCGCGAAATGAAAAAAAAAATCCTACGTCAAAACTGTTGAGGTACCTTGATTAATTTTTTTAGCTCTGGGTTTGAAATGTTTTACCCTATATGCAGTTTCAGTAAAAGAAGCGCTGCCTCTTCCACCCTGTATAGAATGGAATTAAATGGATAAACGGGACGGTAGGCGGTTTGATTCCTATTCCTAGCGAAATGACTTATATTCATTTTCTCGTTTTGGCAAGAATACGAAGCGCGGCGTTGAGTTCCGTCACACAACACGCAATATTGAAAATTGAGCAGAATATAAGTCTTGTCGCCTTATCCTACTATATGCCGGATACAGCGTGAAGTGTGAAGTTAAAAAAGAGGATATTGAAGAATTTGATAATCTAATAGATTGAATCGATCAATATATAAATGAATAAATTTTTCACGCATATAGAAGACTAGCCGACCAGATTGGCTTCGCCCGCCTGAACTATATGAATATTTATTAAATATATTTATGAAATTATTTTCAATTTAGGGGGTGAATTCAAAAAAACCGTGAAACATGTGTTCAATTAAATATTTTTATGAGTCTAAATTTCAAATTTTATAAAAATCGGTGCCGAATAAAAAAATAACTCCATATAAACTTTCAACCCCTTAGGGTTAAAAATTTTCATTATCCCTTCTTAGTGAGTGTCCACCTTACTAAAATAAACATCTGTCCCAATTTCACGTCTTTCCTCAGTTAGTGGGAACATCTCCTTTTATATAATATATAAATAAAATAAAATAAAATACTCTTTATTTTACAACAGAAAAGAAACATATACATGTATTAATACATTGAACAGTACAATAGGAGGCCTTATCACTAAGCGAACGATCTCTTCCAGGCAACTTTTGGGTAGAGGAGAGAATACATTGTCTGAAAAGGGAAGGGGCGTACAGAGCTGACATACACATACGTAAATACATATATTCATACATACATTAATAAATACATAATACTTTGCTTATAAACATAGATTCATAAAATAATCTTTTATTAGAATGATAACCTGAACGAGGATCAAACCCACAACCATTACATTAACACTTTACACTGTGCCACTGCGCCACCTTTCGTGTCTATTTAAATAATTTTCATAATTTACCTCAAATATGTAATTATTTACAGTTTAAATCATTTTCACTTCTTCACAATAACAATAAGACAAGGCGCGACGTTACGTTCCGCCATTCAACAATAGCTTTTTTTTACACTTAGTTGTTTTTCTGCCTACTCTGAAACAGACTGACGCACCATTACATCTATAATGAAAAGAAGACTAACTCACCTATAATCAGCTGGTCCCCTTCATACAGCTGTCCCTTGGCAAGTAGGCCCCCGACCACGGGGCCGCTGGACTCGCCCACGTGGAATATCTCGTCAATTTGGAACTCACAAGTTTCCTAAATGTCAACAAATATATATACAAATATATTTATTTTTTAGAGGCCAGTTGGGGCGCAGGGTCAAGTGTGTGACTGTAAACGTGGCTGTTTGTGGATTCGATTCCCACTCGAGATAATGAAATATTTAATATGTTAATTTTTTCACTATTGTATTGTTACATAGTGGGGTATTGGTTACCGCGCCGTGGTCAACACGCAACGCGGAATTTAGTGGAAAGGGTGGAATGGAGTCTTAAAATAAAGTCCTCTCTACTTACCCTGCTGTGGTAGGCATAGATAATTGTTAATAGATTTTTTTATATTATTTAAACGACTTTTTTAAATATATATTTTCTTAGCAAATATTTTTTTTAAAAACTCTAGTAATGTAGTTGTAATATTTCTATAGAAATTTTAAAGGTTAGTTATTGGTTGTTAAAAATATAAGTATCATGTTTATTACAATTATTACAGTGTTTATGTTTATTAGGCACAGTGAAATATAATTTAAATTATATTCGATTCCCAATCAAAGGACTAAATTATTTTCCCTTCTGTTTAACACAAAGGGCAGTGAAAAGCCAGTGGAATGTGGAGAACAGAGTGTAATCAACACCACATTTCCGTTACAAGCTAAGCACCAGTACTCACGTCTCTCCGCTCTCCGCCCTCCAGGTCCTGGTCTGGTCTAGTCAGGGGGGGCTGCAGCGCCAGCAGGAAGGCGTGCAGCGCCGCGAGCCCCGCGCCGCGCACACACGATACCGGGAACACTGACACTGTACTAGAAGGACACGAGACAATAAATATAGTATACCCGACGAGTTGTGGACACTATCACACTGCGGGGAAACGACACGACAAATACAGTACGCCCGACGAGTTGTGGACACTGTTATATTTATTGCCTTTTGTTACAAGACAAACCGCGAAAATAAATTCAGGCACTCAATTTTCTCATCTACATGTACAAAATTATAACTTATAGAGGCCATCGTGGCGCAGCGGCACAAGGGTGTGACCGTAACGCGACGGTTGTGGGTTCAATCCCCACTCGAGGAAGTGAAATTATTATTTACGTTTATATTTCCATTTCTTCCCTTTGGTATCGAGGCAAAGTGCGGCGTTGAGTTCTGCCACTCAACACGCAATGTCTCAAGAATTCAGCAGAAAGTGGGGAAAGGAGTTACTTAACTAGGTTTCCTCTGCCTACCCTGCAGTGTGCGGGCGCAGCGTGAAGTGATTTGTTTATTTTATTTATTATTAAAATATAATAACACATTTTTTTATATATAATCGAAATTTAAACTTATCCTAAACGCTAAAAATGCTAAACATAAAAAAAAATTGTCAAAAATTTTAGAAGAACTAAAAAACCCACTTACTTATTTTCATTCTCGATTTTGTCATTAGTTTCATCATTAATAGTATCCAAAATAGATTTTTGAGGTACGACACAATTTCGAGCCAATTTTTCATCAGTTATTAATAAAGTTTTCTGAAAAACAGAAATTAGATATTTTAATAAAGTATGCTTCTCATCCTTGAAAACAACAAAATTTATACTTAAAAATAAATCAAAACTGACAGGTTCAAATATCACAATTTATTCAGACCAGACTCCAAAGCAAAGGAACATCATGTTAAATTTAAGAGAAGAAATGAATCAACATACAAAACATGGAGAAAATAATCTAATTATAAAATATATAAAAGGGAAGCGACAAGTTACAATACAATAAAACACAAAACTATACCTATAACATGTATAGTTCGTAGTTAGTATAATGAAGTAATTGCGCGGTCCCCGCTATGTAGTACGTCAGTACTCTCATTGTACCATCAGAGACTATCTTCTCAGTAAGTGAATATGTTGAAGTGAATAACCTTTTGATAAAATAAATGTCTCTAACCGTAATAAAAAAGGAGAAAAGATCAGTTGAGGCTTACCTTTTTAACCGGTTCCAGAAGTTGTTCCAAACGTAAAACAATATTGCTTATATTATTATTTATTTCACATTTATTGATAACTGTGAAGAATGGCATGTCCAGTGCAAGCAGGAGCCCGATGTGCTCTTCCGTTATTTTTGTTATACCCGCTGTTGCAGAGATCTGTAGGAAAAAATATAAATATATGTATATATAGATTTTAAAAAAAGACCCATTTGACGTGGATAGAAATACAGTTATTTTTTTTATTTTAGCAAATTAGGTAGAAAAGTGGTACTAAGCGCCAATAGAGTCAGCACATGTATGACTGCGCGAACATTAATAAAAAAAATCCTATTTTAATAGTATAAAGAGAATGGATATATACATCAGAAATTATTCTAACATAGAAATTATTCTAACATATATAACATTATGTTTAATTTGGCTAAAATATGTTTAAACTCACAACCAACATATCATAATAATACGGTAAATACTCACTCAGTCCCCTTATATTTAATGTATAACTCAGTATCTAGAATACTAGAGTAAGAGAATAAATCTAAATTATTTAAAAAATATACATTTATTCACAATATAAACTAACTCACCACCAACATAGCGTAATGCGGTGAGTATCCACTCAGGCCGTGTAATGTGGTCCTTTGATATTTACTGTGTCCGGGAAAGTCTAAGAAAGAGACTAACTTGGCACTCCGCTCTCCTATTCTTTCAGCTGTCATTAATTCTGAACACCCGTAGTTTACTACGTTACCCTTGAAAAGATATACAGACAAAAATATATATGAAACATCTATTAAAATTATAAGCTTAATATTTTTATATCTCCACGCTATATCCCGTATATAGCAGGATAGGCAGAAGGAACCTGATAACTTCCCCGAATTCCGGGGGCATTGCGTATGAAATACTTTTTTAAATTATTTTTACATATTTAACACTTTTTGGTCTAAATTCTATATATTTCTTTAACCCAGGGTTGATCGCTGGGCAATTCCGAACACAAACGCTACTGGATAAAAATATCACATTGTTCATAGTTTCCTATGTTGAACACTTGGATATTATAATGTTCCATTCTTTGTACCATAAACTATAAATAAATAGTACAATATAATATTTATTAATATACAACATAACTCATACAATAAAAAGATTCAAAAAGACAACTTTTTCTTATTATATTATTTAAAAGTTAGCAATTAATATATTTTTTCACGTTTTCTAACAACAAACTTTGCTTAGCAGCGGTCGCTTAGCGACGGTTGTTATTAACATGGCGGAATAAATTGCATGTCAAATTAATAAGTATTTTAATATATTGGTATATATCGAAAATATTGCAAATATGAGAAAAAAAAGTATCCTATGTTCGTCCCGAGACCCTCAAGTATCTCTATATAAGTATTTTATCACATTTAAATTAGCGATTTGGCCCTGATTGCGTAAAAGACAGACAAACAGAGTTACTTTCGAATTTATAATATAGGTGTGAATCGTAAGAGGGTCGGTGTCTGTACTTGGAAGATATTTAAAAAAAAAATGTTATTGGGAACTTTTATTAACGTAATAGAACCCAAAACAATGATTTTTAAAATTTTTGTGTGTTTATCTAAACGTTTCTTATTGCTAATCTCCGAATCGGCATAACCAATTTAGATGCGGTTTTCACTATTGGATTCTGGCAAGCTTCCGAAAACCTATAGGGTTTCAGTGCGTCTCTTGTTTCTATGCAGAAGAAACCTGAAGCAGCAAGTCTCTATATTATGTAGAAAATAAGATACATATATATTTTTATTACGTCTGTGGTATTTTTTAACCGAATGCCGTATTAATAAGACCCTTAATTTTGACACAAAATAATCATACAAATTGCCTCACCTGAGCATCAAACCCCAGTATTTCATGGCTCAGAGATGACGTCCTTCCACTTTTGACTTCGTGCAAATGTCTGAACATGTTGAGGCGGGCACTGCCTCGACCATTATCTAATTCACCTTCAAAAGAAAACAATAAAAGAAATTTAGTTGTATGTCACTGCTTTTTTTATTTATAGGAGCTTTGGTGAAGAAATTGAATCATGTTTCTTCTTCTTCTCTGTCGTAACACTCTTGTCAAAGCGGTCGTGGTCATTACAAAGTGACATTAGCGGCAGATGTTACACGCCTCACGAGCATTCGCCACTTATCTCTACTGACTGAGACCCTGGTACACTCATGTAAGGGACCCCCTACTGCAGCCTTAATCTGGTCGGTCCAACGCATGGGAGATCTTCCTCGCCCTCTAGTGCCTTCCACTCTGCCCTGCACGACCAGGCGGTCGATGGAGCCACTTCCTCTTCGGGAGACATGTCCAAAGAACTTTAGTATGCGACCTTGTACTAACGTCGACAGACGCTGTTTAGTGCCGATTTCTTGGAGAATAGAGACGTTGGTGCGAAACTCGGTCCATGATACACCCAGCATTCGTCTCCAGCACCACATCTCCAGAGCAACAATTTTCTTCTTCTCGGCCTGTCGCAAGGTCCATGTCTCCGCAGCGTAAAGAAAAATGGGAAAAACAAGCGTCTGCACAAGCCGGATCTTAGTGGCTTTTGTAATGTTTTTATTTCAACCATGTTTAAATAATAATAAAAAAATGTACCGCAACAATAAATATTGTTGTCATTTTTTAAAGACATAATTTTAGCTTTACATTTAAATTTAAGTAAAAAAAAGGAGGCCAGTCGTGGCGCAGGGGCACAGAGTGTGACTGTAAATCCGATTGGTTGTGAGTGCGATCCCCACTCGAGGAGATTAAATATTTATTTAAATTTATATTTCCATTTCTTCGCTATGGTATTTAGGTAAAGCGCGGCATTGAGTTCTGCCACTCAATACGCAGTGCGTCCAGAATTCGGCAGAAACTGGGGAACGGAGTGTCTTAACACTAGGTTCTAAATTTAAATATGTAAATTATTTAATGTATAGCTAAAATAAATACAACTAATAATTATTATGGCGTTTGTCATACAATTAGATAGGGTAATTTGAAAATTATTTTGTGGCGAAGTAGGGAACGGAAGTGTCTTAAAGGGGAACAGAGTATCTTAACACTACGTTACCAGGTTGCCAACTATAAAAAACCTGTAAGTAATTGAATCAACAACTATCACATACAAAAAAAACTTCTCAAGTATAAATAAATTCCTATTTACCCTCCTGGGTAGGCAGAGTTAAACTAGTGTCAAGACATACTGTTCTCCGCTTTTTGCCCATTTTCTATTCTAACCTTGAGTCAATACTCCGATAAGAGTAGATTTCCCCGCTTCGTTAGCACCCATTACTGCCACCCTCAATTCGACACTCTGCTGAGTGTCTGCTAACTGAAATTAAATATAAATTAGGAATAAAAATAAAGTTTTAATTATTACTAAAAGATAATAGAGATTACAAGTATATATAAATTTAATATAATATTTTACAATTACAACAATTTTATAAAAATAATTTTGTTTGTTTTGTTTTGATTCTCAATCTTAATCTTATTATGACTCTAACAGACCCCAACGTCTAAAATCCCTAGCACCCATAACTTCTTTGAATTACCCCCAAAGTTTTTTTGGGGTAATTCAAAGAAGTTATGGGTCTTTGCTATTTCGCATCTTTCATGGCGATAGCAACGCCCAGCACCAGAACCATGCAGCGGGAGGTCTCGACTCATTACTTCCCCACCCTCAACTCACCTTCCTGATCCACACCTCCGCGACGGCCCTGTTCACCGCCACCCTCCGCACCCTCACGCTGGCGAGAGCAGCGCCCAGCACCAGCGCCATGCGGCGAAGGGAAGTGAGGGAGGCGCGGAGGGCGCGTGCCCTCAGCCCTCTCAAGGCACCACAGTCCCGAACTCCTACTAAATACACGGCACTTCCACCACCGGAACGAAGGCGCCACTTCAGCTGGAAATAAACAATTAAAATTCGAAATATTTTTTATTCAAATAGCTTTTGCAAGTATAGTTTGAATTTTTTACCGATCTCCTTTACAATTAAAAAATTCATAAAAGTAAAATGACTATTACGGGTCCATATTGTCCAAATGAAAAAAATCCTATTTTGCTTTGAACTTAATAGCCTTAGCTGATGCTAAAATCTCGTTAGACAAGTTGCAGTGGCGTAGCTAGGGGGGTGCAAGCGGGGCGGTCGCACCGGGCATCAAAAGGAAAAGGGGCATCAAAGTCGACGATCAGTTTGTTTTTTAGACCTTAGACCATTTTAAAGGGCATCAAGTCCTCTAAGCCGCACCGGGCATCAAAAGGAAAGGGGCATCAAAGTCGACGATCACTTTGTTTTTTTTTTTTTAGAACTCATCAACAGGAAAGGGGCACCAAGTCCCCTAAGCCGCACCGGGCAGCAAATACCCTAGCTACGCCACTGACAAGTTGCAACTTATATTCCACTTTTTCATACCACGACTATTTTAGAACTTATACTTGTATATGACAAGAACTTATGACTGTTCATCAATTACCGTCATATTTGTAAAACTTCATATTTATAGTATGTTAACCGTCGTAAGTCGTAACCCAAGTCACACTTTGTCACAAAAGTCACTTGCTCTAGTAACTTCAACTCCCAAATGAATGTTACTGTCCATAATGTCCAAATGGAAAAAGGATAAAAACTGTCGAAACACTAAAAAGGACCCATACCTGTGTAACCAAATGCTGGAACCTTCTTTCACAAGGGTTGACAAGTTGCAACTTGTACTCCACATTGCCAAACCTCGGCTCTGGCGGAAGGCTGCCGTAGCTTTCATCTCCTGAATCATCTCCATCTGAATTGCTGAAGAATTGGGATATTCAGATTTTTTTTACCTTCACACTGTATCCCGCAAAAGCAGAGAGAGAGCCTTGTGTTAGGGCGTTCAGTTCACTGCTTTCCGCCCAATTTTAGAGACTGCGTGTTGAGTGATGAACTCAACGCTGCGCTTTGTCTTGTTACTAGGGCCAGAAAATTAAAATAATTCATGACTACGAGATTATAGACAGACGCCTTGCCTATGCGTCATGACGGTCTCAAGAGGCCGACAATTTAAACAAATATGCAGAAAGACCGTTTTGGTGTTCATTCAAAAGTATTTGCAGAATGTATTCTAGCTAGTCGACGAAGCTACTAAAAAGTTAAAAGATAAAAATAGCCATTAAAAGATAAAAATGATGTAATTTTATTAGCACACTGTGTTTTCATTTAAAATACATGGTACTGTAAGTCAATGTCTTCGCCCTACTAATCAAACTTGGAAAATCTTTTTACCCCCTAAAAATAAACATTTTGGAAACATTGTTTACAATTGGAAAGTACTTCCAAATGACACAAACAAAAGCTGCTAAAAGTCGGCTAAATAGATAGGCCTATTGTATTATTTTTTATAAGTCACCAAAGTACTTGTACAAGATTTTACTTTCCATATTGTCAATAGAAATAATAGTAGTTTATTTTTTTTGCTTCACCTGTATACCGCACTTAGCAGAGTACGCAGAGGAAACCTGGGAACCTAGTGTTATCACTCCACTCCATTCCCCGTTCGCTTGAAATCGAGAGGCATTACGTGTCCAGTGACGGAATCAACGCTGCGCTTTGCCTTAAGGTCAGAGCGAAGAAATGAAAATATTACATATATCATTTCTGCAAATGGGAATAGAACCCACAACCTGTTGCATTTGCAGTCACATGCTCGTGCCCCTGCGCAACGTCTGGCCGCAAGAGTTCAAGACGTGACGCAGTGGCACAAGCTAGTTCATTATTGATAAATCTTATCTTGATGTAATGATATTACTTTCCATTCTAAAATAATGACTTTTATTCAACCAGCAAATGACAAGGCAAAACCCACCTGTCGTCACAGAACTCATCCATGTCGTCCGAACTGTACAAAAAGTCACTTTCCAGATCCGAGTCTAAGTCTCCCGACAAATACATATCATCTTTGATACCAACTTTCTCCAATTTATCTATCACATTGTAAATCCTATCGTTATCCTCGAATTTGGACAAATTTTCTTTCCTTTTGGTCTTCTTGATATCTTTTAAATCGTTGACGTTCTTTCCAATTTCTTCGTCACATATTTTGGGGATGGATGATTGGTTGTTTAGGATCTCCGGAATTTCGTCTTGGAAAGGAGAGTTGGCTGGAATATCCTTTGCGAGGGAAATTTTGTTCTTTTTCCTGCGGTTTTTTCGACCTGAATTACGTCTGCGCGGTTTTTTATCATCTTTGACATCTGTAATACGTAATATATAACATGTGCGATTACTTTTAATACAATAAATATATATTGATATATTGAAAAGATTTCGAATATCAATAAATTATAGACAGTTTTAATCGTAAATATTTATTATTAATTTTCTTAAATATATATTTTTTAAAGTAAGCGCAGTAAAGCCGAAATTATTCTTAATATATACCAAAACAAAGCGAGGGTGTCGCGTAACTGCGACGTCAAAATTTACCTTCCTCCTTTCTATTTACTTCAATATAATTTTCTATGTAACTGCAGTCTTTGACCAATATCTCCGTACTAAGGTCCGGCTCGCAAAGGAAAGATGATTCCTCCGGTAGCGTTTCGTTTTTGCCGTGGGAACGACGCCCTCTTCTTCTTCCTTTAAACAAAGATTATTTTTTTATAATTTTATGCTTTTACCCGCATATAGCATGATAAACACAGATAGCCTAAGATTAAGGTTGGTTAGTAAGATTGTCTTAGGATTAAGAAAATTACAGAGCATATATACAGGCGTAAAAAGATAATCTGAAGGTAAATTACGCAGATGATGCAGTACACATTGCATCATCAGACTGCGAGTTCTTTGCATGGGACACCACTCTTGAAAGAGTGTGAAAATAGTGGTGGAAACGTGGGTATTACAACATAAGAATGACGGAAAATGACTGATGTAGAGATGCGATCTTTTCGTAGTCAGTTTAGCTGACCGAATCTGCAATGAAGAGATACACATAATGGCAGATACTGGCAAGAATGAAGAAGAATGTGCTCACGTGAATTCATGGTGAGAACATGCCTAAAAAAATTATGAAGGAAAAGTGAATGGTAAGAGAGAGTTGATAGAGGAATGGTAAGGAGTTCACGTAAAAAGCACGAGGTCCCCGAGGAAAGAGGTTGATGATAGTGGACGAGGCGAAAGAGGACGAGTATATTTAAATTATTTTAATTACCCACCTTTGGACAAAGAGTGGCGTTAGGTTCCGCCTCTTAAAACGCGATATCTATAAAATGAAAAGTGTGTACATATAAATATTTGAAATAGATAATTCTTACCTTTAGGTGCATCTGGATTCTTTCTAGCATTTTCTTGATCGTTTTTGTGCCTCTTTTTATTGTGTTGCTTATTTTGACTACCGTCTGAAGGATCGAAGAGACTGAAGAACGAATCCATTCTTTCCTATAAAAGAAGTAATTCTTTCTTTCAATCTTCTTAGTGCATAAATTAAACAGTCATTTAGCATGTGGCCTGCGTCATATATAACTGTACCATTTGATTAGGGAGATGAAGTCAGAGGTCAACTGCACACTGTATTTCGCATATAGCAAGGCAGGTTGAGGGGAATCCCCAAGTGAGGATCGAACCCACGACCGTCGCGTTTATAGTCAGATTCAGTGTCATAGCGAAGGCAAAAGTTTCCTTTTGAAAATAGTATTATGTTGAAGCCAAACATGACATGCCAATATCGTTGCCAATTTTTTCAGATAAGATTATTTTTATTCACTTTAGCTACATTACTAAATTAGTCTCAGCTATGCAATAACACAAAACTTTTTCCACAATAATTCTATGCTATTATAAGCTATTATGGATATGAGAACACAATCGAGACATCGTTCGTTGAGAGGTCTTACCTCGCATGCAGCAGAGTAAGCTCAGGGGTCTAAGTGTTAAAACACACACCAATTATTAAATTATAATCTAAACGCCGCGATTTTTCTTATTACCAGCACAAAAAAAATAGTCATTCCATCGAATAGGAATCGAACTCACAGCCGTGTTTAAATGACTCTAAAATATCAGATTAACTAACTATACTTCCAAGTATATTATTTCAATTAAAGACAGAATTCTTATCAGTCATTGCTATTGTTTGATAACAGAAAAATTAAAAGCCAAGTGACACATGCAAGTAAACTTGGAAAAACGAAATATCATTAGAACAATAAAGATAACAATAGTATATATGTCTGTGTGTTTGTTTCTAAATGACACAAAAGTTTTCATCAGTTAGAATGTGTCTGATTTAAACATCGATAATATAATGATGGTAGTGGATTCAAAACATGTTAAAACAAAAAGTATCAAAAATTTATAATATAGTAGACTTATTGATCTGATAAAAGTAGCAAAGTCTTAAAACAACACTTGTATAGAAGTACAACAGCAGTTTGCCACCAAGCAATTGAATATTGAGTGGCGGAACTAACGCTACTTCTTTTTCTCTTTCCATACTAATAGAGATATAATGGAGACAAATAAAGTTACATACTTAGTGCTAGTTTTTGTCGTGCAATTAAAATGATATATAAAAAAAACTAAAAAATTACATTATTAAAATATAAAAATAACATTACATTATTATAAAATTAAAATATATTTCAAAGCCTTGTTTTCAGCATATTACCAATGTAGTAACTTAGTAGTGGGGAATAGGAGTGTCTTAATGGGAACGGAGTGTCTCTCCCTATGCCTATCCAAACTTTGTTGAACTACAAATGTCATTAAGTGGCCATAAAATAAAGAATGGTCTTCATATGCAACAATACTTTGTAATGTTGCATAATATACTTATTGTATGTAGACACATGATGACACATTTCTATTTACATAAGTTATTTAGATGTTGATTCATAGTGTTCTAATAAATCACAAATATCTTTAAAATATTTACAATACTGTAATACATATAAAAATATGTTTATTTGAGCTTATGTCTTATTCTCATCAAAGTATGTTCTATCCAAATGAATTAATTGATGGACAATAAATGATAAGCTGAAATCTTTTAGAAATGTTATGATTTCCCGTTATACATCTAGCTCCTACTTCTACTGCATAAAAATTTACTCTAAACCGATTCCTGCTCAGTTGGAAGGTAATTTCAAAGTACATTAACTAAGAATTATAATTTATAAAGATATTTGTTTTCCATGGTATAGGTTCTACCAATATCAAACACAGACATACAGAATGTATACAGAATTATAGAAAAATGAAAAAAAAAACAATTTATAATTTTAAACAAATAATTACAAACAAAACATTTCTAATACATTATATTTTCGATTATTTTCTTTAAAAGAAAAGCTAAAAAAGTGATATAAAACTTAGCTCTTTTCCATTGACATTAAAATAAACGAAATATTATTATTATTAGACGGTCAAATGAAAATTCTATTTTAGTAAACTTCAAGGTGACAAGGTCAAAACTGTAAAATGATAAGCACTTTTCACTAAAAATCTTTTTTCACAAAAAGTCTTAAAATATTTATAAAAACACTATTTTTAAAATTATTTATAGATTTAGATATTATTTGTAATTATAAGAAAATTCAATATTTAAATTTTTTGTTACAATTACTAATTAAATATATTTCATACAATTTCTAATAACATATATAATAAATATACTTTAAAACATAAATTCAAATAATGATGCAACAAAAGAAAAGGTAAATCAACTCTTCAATCATATTTGTAACTTATAACACAATAATTATAAAAATGTGTATTATTAGATTAAAAAGAATATTTAAGATATTATTTTAGATTAAAGAAAGTAGAAATGTCTTTAAATACATTGTACTTACCCAATAACTATATCACTTACAATTATATAAATACACAGTATATTACTGTTTATTTATTATTTCTAATAAGAATTAAGATATTTTCTGCAATAAAGTAAGAAAGTATCTTTAAATAGACATTGTACTTACCCACCAGCTGTTAGATAGGTTCAAGGGCGATTGTGTCTTTCCTTTACAAATGTAACCAAATGAATAAACAAACTACAAACATTTCAGTTCATTGCCAAATTATTTTTATTACATGACGTAATGACAAACAATAATATTAATTATTTATTAACTTAAATAACAATAAAAATTATGTAGACCGTCTTTTAACTTTTAGTTTTAAAGATAGAGATCTTGTTTCATTTAAACATGATTCAATTAAGTAACAAATTGTATATGTTATGAAATTTTAAGTGTAATTTTCTTTGTGTGATGAAATTATTTTGACATTTCTCATTTCAGTTTCACTTTTGCGGAATTTTGAATCGATATTATAAATAGTGTTGCTATTCTTTATTTATTTTATTTTTATACATTAATAATAAATACATTAATACAGGTATTAAAGACTCTAATTACTTAATTACGCGAAGGTCATGAGTTCATTGAAAAAAATATATAAAATATATTTATCATAGACAATTATAAAATATGCATAAAATATATTTCTCGATTCACTCGAGGCAATGAATTATTAATTATTCAGCTTCACGCCGTATCCCGCACACAGCAGGGTAGGCCGAGGGAACCTAGTGTTAAGACATTAATTATTTGTTAATATTTTCATTTCTGTGCTCTGGCATCAAGGCAAACAGCCAGCTGATGAGTTCCGCCACTCAACACGCATTGCCTTCAAAAAATGGCGGAAAGTGGAGAACAGTTAACACTAAGTTCACTCTGCCTACCGTACCTACCTACTGTATTACCTATTGTGTGAATCTGATTAAATTATTTTAATTTTTAATATTTCTCATATATTTTTTAACATAATTACAATAAGGGTTAATTACTATTATAATAGTTTTTATGGATATTAATTAGATATATTTGTATTTTAAAATAATAGTTGTTCTTTTGTACACTTTAAAACATACAAATCGAAAAATTATGAATAATCACATATATATCACTATATCGAGTTGAAAAATAAACATATTGATACTGAAATATCGATATTTTATTGATAATCTTTAATTTTCTGTCAAACACAAATACCAAAAATTGGCGGGGATACCAGGAAATATATTTTTATTTACAAATTGTTGTGTACAATTTTTGTTTGAACGCCATAAATAAAGAACATCAACAACATTTTTTGTTTAAATGACTAATCATTGATTAAAATATATTTAAAATGTCGATAACAGTAGAAAATAATTTAAAAGACACAAAGAACAAAGAAGTTTTTGAACAAAAAGTTCATTATATTCCTTGTAAAATAGAAGAAGATGGTCCTGCTAACGTAAACAAATATTTTGAACCGTACGTTGTTGAAAATGAAAATAAAGGTAAGCAATTGATATTAGCTTAAAATAAAAATATATAATTGTTTAAAAAAAACACGCTTTTCTATACTAAGTGATACGAGAGCTATAGAATGTGCTTGGAGCGATAAATTGTAGAAGCCTAAACTCAAATTGTTTACTAATAACATTTAAATAATTCCAATATTTAGGTGCTGCCCCAGTATCACACCAGCTCATAGATGTATTGTATTGTATTAATATCACCTAAGCTATGTATAAGTTATAACTGCTAACTTTCGTGATGATAATAAATTATTACAAGTGGTTTAAATTCCGATTTTTAGAATTTATTGTATACTTAGTTTGTTACCGCTCGACCAAATAAAAACACATTAAAAAGCAGCTTCAGTTCTAAGCAGAACAGTGTTAAGATACTGCATCCCCCACATATCGCCCAGTTTTGGTGATATTGTGTGTTGAGTGGAGGAACTCAACACCACCTTTGTCTCCTTAATAGAGTGAGGAAATGAAAATAATTAATTTCCCTCAGTGGGAATCGGTTATATATTATTCTAGAATATAAATTTGCATACTGTTAAAACTCCCCTTGCTCCTCTATCTGTGCCCCAGTCACATCTATATACTCAGGAATGTTATTTATGCCTTTAGTTTTGTTAAGCTACTGTTCTAGTAATTTATAATCAGTTATTAGTCAATTTACAATCAAATACTGTTAGTCAAACTTGCCCATAACAAATTGAACACAACTATACACTGTTCCACTACACTAAGCAAAATCTCAATTTTTAAAAACATTAAAATTCACAAAATAATTTAATATTTTTTCACTAATCAGAAATGTCGGCAACATTCCGCGGTCATCAGTTAGATGGTGTGACAATGAAGCTACCAGAGGGTTACCAAGCAGTTGTACTGACTGAAGCAAAGAGACCTCTTTCTGAAGATACTGAGAGGAAATTTCAAGTAAAAAAATACAACTGCTTTTACAAAAAACAAAATTTTATGCAATTGCTCCTCCTGTTTAGTGTCCAAGAACTCAGACAGTAATATAAGTATATAGCACAATAAGAATAAAGAATATACCACAAAAGAAAAAAGAACCATTGCTATGGGAATCAGTGATTCCTGAGATTAGCACATTCAACTATTCAAAATCTTCAGTATTAAAATATTAGCATACATAATAATTGTTAATCTGTATAAACTTAATTTTACAGGTAGCCAGTGGTTTTAAAGAAATAATATACTGGAACTGGGACAAGAAGACCTCTAAAAATGACAATTTATTTAGAGCTATGGACTGGATTGATATTGCTGAGAGTGTAAGTTTTAAATCATATCTCCTTTCTCCACCAATCTTTTGCATATAGTAGTGTATCCATACCTATATTATAAATTCGAAAGTAACTCTGTCTGTTTGTCTGTCTTTTACGCAATTAGGGTCAAACTGCTAATTTAATTTTGATAAAATACTTATATAGAGATACTTGAGGATCTCGGGATGAACATAGGATACCTTTTTTTTCTCATATTTGTAATATTTTCGATATATAGCAATATATTAAAATACTTATTAATTGGACATGCAATTTATTCCACCATATTAATAACAACCGTCGCCAAGCGACCGTTGCTAAGCAACGATTTGCAAAGTTTGTTCTTAGAAAACGTCACCCAAAATGAGCTTGCTTAACGCATCTCTCTATTGAAAACTGAAAATAATTTCATTTATATTTAACAAATATTCGTATAGTTCAAGCGGACGTATTCACATTTGGCTCTACTAGTAGAGAATAAAAAAAAGTGAATACACACTATATCCCGTATACGCAATGGTAGGGAGAGGAAACCTAGTGTTAACTTACTTTGCCCTACTTTCCTATCAATTGTCAAAACTTTGTGTGTTGAGTAGCTAAAGTCAATAATATTTGTCTACTCCAAGGGGTGTAAATTTATATTTAAACATTTCTTTATGTATATTTAATATGTATATTATTTAAAATGTATAGTATATGGGGCATTCCAAGCAAAGCTGACAGGTAAAAAGTCAAGGTCTCCAATTTTAGTAATTTCTTTATATGATAGACCTATATGGGTCCTCAACACAACTGCATAATATTTAGATAGTAGTTTAGTTTGGGAGTTATGGGGTTTTAAGTCGTGAGACTGGTGGACATGTACTCTTTCTAATATATTAAATAAGACTAGTATAAACTATAAAGTTTCTATTCACAGTGTATAAAGCATATAGCAGGGTAGGCAGAGGGAACCAAGTGGCAGAGATCAATGCCGCGCTTTGTCTACCAATGGGGAGAGTACAAACTCAACTACAGGGCCTACCCTCCTGTAAAAGGGATAGAGTAAGAAACTATACAAAACTGTTTCTCTTCAGATACATGGAGACTGAAAATTGTTGAAAAAGTAAGTTGAAGAAGAAACATAAATAACTGCATTGTTACTTAGAAGGAAATCCTTACAATATTCTATTTGAGTAAAGAATATTTGAATTTGAATTTTGAAGTGAATATAAATCAAGATATGTATATAATTTTCTTATTGTTTTATTTATATTTATTTATACATACAGGTCTAAAATAAAATTTATTTTCTAAGCTGTATAAGTTCAAATCCCTACATACACATTTTAATGAACAATTTCAAAATATATATAGAATTTTTTAATTGTCGTAAACTTAATTGCGCTTTGTCTTATAATGTTATTACATAATAAGACAAAGCGCTGCGTTCAGTTCCGCTACTCAACACGCAATGCCTTAAGAAATTGGCGATACAATGGGAATGGAGTATCTTAAGACTTAGTTCCCTCTGCCTACACTGCTATACACAGGTGCAGCATAAACTGGAGGCCTTTCCACCTTGAACCATGAAGTTTTTTCTTTTGTAAAATTTAGTTAGTTAAAATATCATACTTATTTTTTAAAAAATTCTACTTATCCATACCTATATTATAAATTCGAAAGTAACTTTGTCTGTCTGTCTTTAACGCAATCAGGGCCAAATCGCTAATTTAATTGTGATAAAATACTCATATAGAGATACTTGTAGGTCTCGGGATGAACATAGGATACTTTTTTTTCTCATATTTGTATTATTTTCGATATATACCAATATGTTAAAATACTTATTAATTTGACATGCAATTTATTCCGCCATGTTATAACAACCGCCGTTGCTAAGCAACGATTTGCAAAGTTTGTTGTTAGAAATGTCACCCAAAATGAGCTTGCTTAACGCATATTGTAAATAATGTCATAAATATGTTTAATATATATTCGTATAGTTCAAGCGGGCGTAGCCGCGGTCGGGTCCACTAGTTTTATATATAATAGTAAAATTATAATTCCTATAGAATTATGAATTTTAGTAATGTTTTCGTGTAAAGAAAACAGAACATTTTTAACTTATTTCAATAAATTTAGTTTTTTTTATACATACATAATTTATTATCTCCAATATAATACTTATAGTAATAAGAAAATTGTTAAAGTGAAAGATTGAGGCCATCATGGCGCAGGGACAAGAGAGCGACTATAAACGCGGCGGTTGTGGGTTCGATTTCAATTAGGGGAGATGAAATATTTAATATTTTCATTTCTTTGCTATATTAATCGGGCAAAGCGCGGCGTTGAGTTCCGCCAGTACACAATGCTTCAAGAATTCGGCGGAAAGTGCACAAAAGGGAACGGAAGTGTCTGAATGGGGAACGAATTGGCTTAACACGAGGTTCCCAGGTTCCCTCTGCCTACCCTGCTATGTGCGGGATACAGCATATTAAAAAAAACTATTCCATTATAACTGTGATTATACAATGTTTTTGTCATCACTTTAAATGAAAGCCTAATAATACAATTAATAGGAAAGAGATTGAGGCACACCGACAACGCACTGCGCACGCCGCGTAGGTGTTGGCGGGGAAGTCGTGACGTCATTCACACTAGATGTTACAACGTTTTGCAGTAGTAGGTGTTTGCCGCACACGCACGTAATATAGTATGGATAAAAACAATAACTCTAAACCACTGAGGGGTCTTGATTGGAAAATAAAAAACAGAGTATCTTAACAATAGGTTTCTTCTGCCTATCTTGTTATAAATTAATTTATATAAGTAACTGAGTTATGTAAATATATAGTCAGACAGTAAAAATATGTATAAGTCCTGACAATTTTGAGTATTATTATGTACGAGTATAATTTATATTTGGTATTTTTAAATAAATAATCTACTAATGTTACTTAGTGTTTCTTCTCACTTTTTTATTATTTAAAGTTAAAATTAAATCCTAAAAATGCAACCTTATGGTTAATTAGGAACAAATTAAAAAAGGCGTTTTAAAATATTTTTTGTAAGTAAATAAATAAAAAATCTCTTCTATTAAATTGCACTCAAAAAAAGAACTAAAACGAATTTTCTATATTCTTCTTCCTCAATCTCTCTATCACTAATTTCCTTCTTTCATATTCTTTTTTACTAATTAATATCCTTCTATTAATACCCTTTTTAACGTCTTTCGTCGATCTATTAAAACTGCTTCTTTCTAACAATTTCCCTGTTTCCTTTTTCCCTATTTCTATTATCCCCATGGATTCAGTGGCATCGTTAACCTTCTCTTTTGACATTTTGTTGAAAATTTTCAAAAAATGCCAAAATTCAATATCACCACCTTTTATATTGTTATTATAAAACTCTTTCAATTCATTGTCACATTTGTGTTTATTTCCGATGGGTTTTGGATTTTTGTATCTATTTTTCACTATGTCTATCTGTTTCTCTGCATTTTCATATTCATTTTCCCCTGTTTCCCTCTGTTTCTCCCTATTTTCCCTAATCAATTTGTGTTTCCATATTTTCTTTTTGAACGGTCTTGGATTCATGTCGTGTTTTCTCATATGTAATTTCAATGCGCTTAAAGTCTGACATATTTTTTCACACTTCTCACATGGAAATAGCATTTTCCCGTCATTTTCTTTGACAACTCTATATAACATTTTTAATCTATCCAAATAATCTCTAGACGCCATTATTTTTTTACATTTATTTTCATTTATAATATCTTTAGGCAAAATATATTTTTTATAATCTGTATCTATTTCATTCTTTATGATCCATTCACCATTTTGTTTAACTAAACTTTTTTTTATCAGACCTCTTTCTTTTTTTTTCTTTTCTAGTTTATCTAATTTGACATAGGCTTGTTTATTTAAGCTTTTTACGCTTGGAATTATTTTAATATTAATATTATCATCTGTATTATCAAACTTTGTGCTGTTTTTCTTTAACTTAAGCCAAGTTTTTAAATTAATTCTGTGTACTGCTAACATATGACGTTTTAAATCGCCTTTAGTGACGTAATCGCAGAGGGGACATTTGTTTAATTTATTTATATTGCATATGTCGAAGTGTTCTTGACAGTGTCTTATTAATTTCTCTTTGGTTTCGTAGAGCTGTGAAAAAATAATAGTTTCTTAAAATAAGAAAGAATAGATTAAAAAATAAATAAATAATTTTCACACTGTATACCACACAAAGCAGGGTAGGCAGAAGAAACCTAGGAACTTAGAGTTAACACTCTGTACCCATTAAGACACTTATGTGCACCATTTTCCGCCGACTTCTGGAGGTATTGGTAAGTGGCCGAGCTCTATGACGAGCTTTGCTTCGATACCATTAAAATATTATATAATAGTATATATATATTTGTAATAATATTATATAATCATATCTATAATACATATTATTATAGTATCCAAAATAATCTACATCAAATCTACTACAATCAATCTACTATTTTTATTCTGCGTAGCAGGTTATCTAAAGGACTTTGCGCGAGTTTATGAACCTATAATAATCGCGCTTCCAAATATTATTATTTACTTACCTTAAAACATACATAGCATTGATGAGTATTTATTTTTAATTTACTATCTTGTTTAATAGCTTCTTCTTCAATATTATAGTCAATTTCATTGTTATGCTCATTTTCATTTAAAAAAATACCTATAACATCTTTATTTTTATTATTAGAGTCATTTTTAATATTTTTATCATTCACTTTTGTATTATAGTTTGCACTATCAATATTTTGATGATTTTCTTCAGTTACATCACCCAAATTATTGGCATTACTTTCATTTTCATTATATCTGCTATCGTTTTCATTATTCTCATATTTTTTTTCAATTATATTATCATCAGTTTTATTATTTTCATCATTGTGGAGATTAGTTATTTCATCGTTTGAGTGCACTACATTATCATTTGATTCAATTTTATCATTATTGTTGTTCTTAACAAATCTTATTTTTGTTATAACTGTAAATTAATAAACAATATAATTATTGATATTTTTTAGCTTTGCACTGTATCTTGTACATAGCAAGGGAGGCCCGGAGGACCCGGGAAACCAGTGTAAAGACACTTCCGTTCCCCACTTTCTGTCGCATTCTCATGTGTGGATTGTGGGTTTGACACCCATTTGGGAAAATAATTTTCATTTCTCTGCTCTGATAGACAAAGCGAGGCGTAAGTTTGGGCGGTGCGGAACGGAGTGTCTTAACATTAAGTTCCTTCTGTCTACCCTGCAAAGAAAATCCGTACAAAAATAACACAAACTCAATATGGCCGCAAAGGTAAAAATTTAACCTGGATTAAAAAAAAAACAATTTCCTATAAAAACTAACCTTTACTTTTACTTAATTTCTTCAATCTTCTATTATACTCTATTCTTAACTTCTCTAACTCATTCATTTCTCTTCTCCGTCTTTTCTTTTCTAACAACTTCTTTAAATATATTTTTGCTTCTTTCTGACATTTAACATCAACTTTTATATTGTTATCTCTTTTTTCTATAAAATAAATTATAATTTCTTATATTATTTATTATTATCGACAGAGTTCGCCGAGCTTATCTATAGTGTTAGGCGTACAAAGCAGTACATTACAATGCTGTATTTTACTTAATTAAATTAAATAAAAAAAATGTTAAGTAATCACGAAAAAGACAAAAATAGTTGTGTCGAAGTATCTCACAATATATCTGTGGATGACGGCTGGAAGTGGGATCTCATGTGTGGAGGTTAGATCACATGTGTGGACGCCGACTGTATTGTAGTTCATACCAGAAATCTCACAAATTTCTACATCCTCGTACATCCTAACCAACATCAGCGGTTTTCTGAGTTCGGTGTTTGTCGTGTCTGCAGACTTATAACGGGATAGGCACACGGAACCTATTGTTCGGAGACACTCCGTTCCTCACGCCAATTTTTCAGATATTACATGTTGAGTGGCGGAACTCAACGCATCTTGTTAAAAGATAATAAATACCTTTAATAATAGACGATCCTGGTTTAACAATTTGTTCAGTAAAATATTTATTTAGATTTGTTTTCCAATCTGTTGTTTTTTCTTCTGTATCTAAAATAATTCGGTAGTAAGTTCATATGTAAAAATTGCGACATAATATTATTTTTTTTCTGTCCACATGTCACTAATAATATGAAATACTACATTACTACTTAGTCTAGTAGTGAATAGTGTATGAAAGTTTGTGGAGTGGATGTTTGTTTCATTTTCACGCAAAAACTACTAAACTGATTCAGATGGAACTTTACAGTAATATAGCTTATATGTCAGAATAAGACATAGGCTACAATTTACATAAATATTTTGTATAATTTGGCTTTAATACAACACAATCTTATGCGAGCGAACTCCAGGCGGCTCACTAAAAAAATGATTGGCGTGTAAAAAGTTTCAAAACCTGGATTTAACGCGTAAAAGAATGTGTTTAAATTAAAAAAAAATTAAAATGTATGATTTCTTGTGTTATAAATTGTAAAAAATTTGATACATAATAGAATTCATTTAAATATTAAAATAGAACTCACCGCTCCTCACTTCTATTTTAACTTCACTCAAAAATTCTCTTTCAATATATTCAATTGGTTCTTCTTTTATAATTACTCCCCGTTTTTTCAGTTTTCTGAAATATAAAGTTGCACAAAAAACGATAGAAAAATCTTAATTTAACAGTAAATGTGAGAGTTGTAGGTTTGATTCCCACTCGCAGAAATTTATATATGCACAAAGCTCGGCGTTAAATTACGCTCTACGCTAGAATATATACTTACGTTATTCTTATAGTATAAATGTATATATTAGACACTACGCTCTTACCCTAGTATAGATAGCAGATACTTACGTTCTCCTTGTAGTCATGTTGTATCTAACACAGTGCGTTTTCCAATAATGAGCCTTTAAATATGTATGTTTTTTATATATTTTATTGCAAATTTTACATTTTCTGTCCTGAGAAGAAAACAAGATATTAAGTAATGTCGTGGCGCAGCGTCTGACTATCCTACTGTATGCGGGATACAGCTGAACATACTTTCTTGAATCATGGGAGCTACGATACCAGAAACAGAATTAATGACTCACCAATTCCGATTCATGTCCTGATTTGATATGGTTCACTAAGCCCGGCTTGCTGCTGGATTCGAACCCGCACTGGTCGCATACAAACTTCATTTTATACAAATGTTTCTGACTAATGTGTTTTATTAGGTAATTTTTATTGTAGAAACTAGAAAAAATACAAAACCATATCTATAGTCTTTAGCAAAACAAAAAAAATATATAAGTATTATTTTGATTACTTCAAAGTAGAGAAAAAAATGTTTTAAAAAAGTCTTAAAGCTTTTGGATATTATTTTCTTTTCCTTGCTTGACAAAATGCTGCGTTGAGTTGCGCCATTCAACACGTAAAGTAGACAACGGAGTGTCTTAACAATAGGTTCTCTTTAGCTATCCTATTATATGCGGGATGAGGCGTGAAGCAATTTTTCTATCAAATGTGGTTAGGCAAATGATGGCGGCGGCTTATGAAAATGGGTCGTAGGAGAAAAAAAGATTTTTTCGTTGTAACGGAATATCCTTCTGCATACGTGTGAAGCTGGAAGCGTACAGCGTGAAAAAAGTAAAAATACGTAAAATCTTACCTAGTCCCACAATAATCGCAAAAAACGCATTTTTTCTTTGCCTTATGTTGATTAAGATGTAATTTTAGACGATTTGATCTTGAAAATTTTTTATTACAAATCTCACATTCTAAATGCTTTTCGGGATAATGTAAGAATATATGTTTTTTTAAAGAACACTAGAAAAAATATAATACATTAAAATATTATTTGAAGGACACGTGCAAGCCGATAACCGCCAAATTCATTGAATTAATTACAGTTTGCGTTGAAAATCTTAAATTTGTTTTTCAATTTTAAGTTTTTACAATTTTTTTTATTATAAAAACCCAAAAAAGAAAAAAATATAACATTATAGTTATTATGAAAAAAATTAACGAAGGCGTAAACGCAATGGAAATAATCACCCCGCTCTAATAAGACAAAGCACATTAAGCTCCATCACACAATTCTGATGGAGAATGAGTAACGGAGTGTCTTAACACTAGGTTCCATCTATCTATCCTGCTATATATACTTTATATATATATATATTTACACTATATATAACACTATATATGCTGTATTCCGATACAGTGTGAAAAAATACTTACTTTATCCTTAAACCTTTTGGCGCAGTGGTTAAAATTACATATATAGGGTCTTAAGTTGACATGTCTCGACATATGTCGAGACATATTGTATTTATTAGTTATAATAGCGTCGCAAATTTCACATTTACATGTGTATGCCCTTTCGTGCACGATTTTCTGAAAAAAAAGATTTCCAGAACAATACCGCTACAAAAGCTACAAACTGATCGCTATAATTGCGGAACAGAATTGGAAACTGAGTTATAAAAATTGAGATTCCACCGAATTCCCCTGGCATTGCGTGTTGAGTGGCGGAACTCAACGCCGCCCTTAGAACCACCCTGGTAACGAGTACTAAAAAGACAAAAAACACAGACTACCCTCCAAAATTGTCTAAAAAACAAATTTGATAAGTGGTGAAGGATCTGTAATTCTTTCTTTCTTTCTTACTTACGACATGTGATTTTAACACTTGACTGGATTTGAACACCTTACTGCATTTATCGCATTTCCATTTGTACACATTTATTTCTAAATGGTCTT
Source organism: Heliconius numata (assembly GCA_016802625.1). NCBI lineage: Eukaryota > Metazoa > Arthropoda > Insecta > Lepidoptera > Nymphalidae > Heliconius > Heliconius numata. The sequence continues at coordinate 302,695 of JAEBDU010000085.1, forward strand.
CAGTCACGTGGACTCTAAGTCGACTTTTTGCTGTAAAACTGTAAAAGAATAGAGAGGTAGACAATTACCACAAACACCTCTAAAAAGTACTAGTCAAAGAACTATAAAAGAGCTGATAATATATTAAACATTTTTAAGTGTTTTTCTACACTTAGGTCAGAATCATCTTTTTAGAAATAAGAACATATGGCTTGTCCCGGTACAATTTTGAGTAGGTTTTCTAAAAAGGTACAACTGATAACTTGAAAACGGTTTTTTTTTCAGCTTCACGCTGTTTCCCGCATGCAGTGTAGGCAGAGGGAGCCTATTGTTAAGACACTTCGCTTCTCATTTTCCGCTGACTTCTGGAGGCACTGCGTCTTGAGTGGCGGAACTTAACACATATATTTTCGAATCATGGCTAAGAACATTCTATCAAGTCACCTTTTAAACAGAAAAAACTAATTCAAAATCGGTTCATTCGCTTGAGATACAGACATACACACGTCAAGTATAATCCACCTGTTTTCGTAGGGGGTAAAAATTTATTACTCTTTTACTAGTGTTCTTAATACAAAGGCTGTCTCACTATGTCTAATTGCGCAAACCAACCGTATTAAAATGTGTTGCGTAGTTTTAACGGTATAAGTGAAAATCTCCACACTCTTATAACACAAACCACGGCGTTGAGTTCTGCCATTCAACTTTCAAGAACTTAACGGAGTGTTTAACAATAAATTTTCATATACCTTTTTAAGCTTCACGCTACATCCAGCTTACAGCTTGTGTCGCGCTTGGTCCTTACCTTAGAACTTACCTTTTATCACATAATGTACATTGATATCGTTTCATGATACCCATATGCCTTTCCTGGTGTTTCCTCAGCGTGGAGTAGTCTCGACACGCGTAGTCGCAGAATTCGCATTTAAAAGGTTTTGTATCTGAGAAAGAGAATGAAAGAAGCTTTATTTGAACGCGGGCAGGTTGCCTCTCAATGGATCTCCTCTCAATTGGGCAGACTCGTCTACTCTCGCCAGTAGCTATACTAATCTCAATGATTGTATGGAATGAGCGAATGTATGAACCATGAGTTTTATTAATGCCGGCACTAGAATAACAAGAGCTGGCAAAAATCCAATGTATTAGATATTCGAATAAACGCTTATTGGATAACGCAATAGAGTAAGTAAGATAGGAAGTAAAGAGAAAGCTACACGTGTACGCGTTTATTTGTTTGCAAACCTATGTTTATATAAATTCATATATAAATTTCACGATTGTTCACAACCACTTCATATTGCATGCAGTGTTTATCTTTAAGTGGCAGTACATTATTTTTTTTAGTTTTTAAGTTAGCTTTACTTGAAATGTAACAATGTATGAGCCCTTGGTAAACTCTAAACTGTCTCTTTGTTAATTCGGATATCAGTGGAAAAGCCATAATTAAAGAGTGTAACATACAAACAATGCAAGACATACATACGTATGGGAAATACGGTCATCAAACGTCATGTGCTTAGTCTCGACTAATTTACTTTTATTACATCACTAGTTCCTCGCTGGGTACCGCTTGTTGTTTCTTTTTTATTTATAGAGAGCAGTGGCGTAGCTAGGGTATTTGCTGCCCGGTGCGGCTTGGGGGACTTGATGCCCCTTTCCTGTTGATGAGTTCAAAAAAAAAAAAAGGTAATCATCGACGATGACTTCTAAAAAAAAAAACGTAGTCGTCGACGTTGAGTTCTAAAAAAACAAAGTGGTCGTCGACTTTGATGCCCCTTTCCTTTTGATACCCGGTGCGGCTTAGAAGACTTGATGCCCTTTAAAATGGTATAAGGTCTAAAAAACAAAGAAAAAACACACTAATCGTCGACTTTGATGCCCTTTTCCTGTTGATGCCCGGTGCGACCGCCCCGCTCGCACCCCCCTAGCTACGCCACTGATAGAGAGATAGATTATATAGAATGGATAGAGATTACTTTATATATACCTAAATATAAAGTATTGCAGTCACACCCTTGTGCCAGACATCTAATTACTAGATTAGATAAGAGATGATATTATGATCAAATAAAATAAAAGGAGTACCTGATTGAGAAATAGCTATGAAACATAAAGCAAACAAACGAACAAACCACCTTTATAGAAATAATCTTCCAACATCAACAAACAATTCTACAGAATCTTTATAATTGGCATATATATGTACATATTCCACCTAAGCGGCTAATAGCAGATTAGGTAAAGGGAAATTAGTGTTATTACCCTCCATACCACTTTCCGCACAAACTAGTAATTCAAAATTACTTAATCTATTGAAAATTCGGAATATTTAGATATTCCGAGAAGCTTTGATGCTCCTCATCTTGATTCTCATGCAGTTGAAGGTAGACCTGGTGGCAGGTCGGGTGTTCTGTCAGGACTCGCATGCTATGGCGTGGATGCCACGAGGCTTCACTTGCCCGGTCATGTGTGAAAGTGTAAGGAATGCGATAGAAAGGTGTGTTTCATATATTTCCATACATATGTTTAAGAATAAATTTTAATTACTTATTTGGTAGTATATTCTAGAGGCTAAAACGTTTATTCACCAATGAACATAATGTAAAATTTACATAATTTTTATAATAATAAAATCTAGTTAAAACTATATTATTTTCCAGACTAATAATGTTAGACTACAAAAATGTAGTGCAAGAGCAACTCGGAAATAAAGAAAAAAACAATATGATGACTGGCGATGATATTTACGAAAAATTCCTGAAAGACGATTTAAAGAGACCTGTCGGCAATTCTATAAATGTGATTAAAAGAGATAAACATAAGCTCAATTTTGATGAAATTAAAAAAGATAAAACTACCCCCAATTTTGGGACCACAGACAAGAAAAATAACATCAATCCTTTCTTGAGTATAATTATAAAAAACTTAAGAAAGACGGAGGGTATTTTTCGAAGGAGTGCGGGTGCGGGCGCTCCTGGATATAACAAACAAACTACTTTGGGCAAATGTTGGGCATTGGAGAAATTTGAAGCTAAATTTCTTTTGGGTAAGAATAAGGATTTTTTTAACATTTTAAAGTGCTATTCCAAACTTAGGAAAGAAATGTACTTTATTAATGAAACGAATAAAAATGTTAACTTCTTGTTCACCGTCCAAGCGCTCTAACCGTTGTTGAGCCATACTGTCTCAATACCGATAGTACCCGTATCAACCTACAGTCAGACGCCATCCCAGTTCCCACTGCGCCACTACGATATATATGCTCATACAGACACAGTATTTTTAAATTAAAATGTTGCCAGGCAAACTCGTGCGCAAAACATGTACGAGAAAGTCAAATTTTGACGGCAACTTTTTATCAATAATGACTAACGTTCTGAACAAATATGTCGACACAAAGTTCGATTTTACCGAAGAAATGACAGAGGTATGTAACCTTTCTCTTTTATTTTTTTTAGCTACACGTTGTATCCCGCATATAGCAAGGTAAACGTAGACAAGCTACTCAAGCTAGTGTGAAGATTCTATCCTGCCCCTCCCAATGATTAAGACATCGCGACTGTAAGCACGATGGTTGTGGGTTCAATTCGAAGGCGTAGAACAAGTAATGTCACATTGACAATGTAAATGACCAAGGAACGACATCGAGTTCTGCACTCACCACGTCTCGAATTTGTGCGGAAAGCGGAGGACAGAGATCAGAATGTCTTAACAATAGGTTCCCTCTGCCTACTTTGCTATATGCGAGATACATCGTGCAGTAAAACGATCCAAAACTATAACAAACATTTTTTTTATATTACCTAATAATGTAGGACAGACAGCAGAAAAATTTACTAAAATTATCAAATTTACTTGTAACATTATTATAGATTCTTCTAGAACACATATTTGGGAAGAACACGGACCTACGCAACAACATATTCGACGTGAATAAACTATTGAAGTTCCTTAGAAATTCCTTAGATTTGCACAATAGCCATACTAAAAACGAAATCACTTTAAAATCTAGACATTGTCTGTCTGTTCCTTTGCCTGGATGCTTTTGTAGACGGGGGTAAGTTTTTTACAGTAGGTACTGACTATTTGAAAGTTTATGGGTATTCTCGCTTTCTTAACAAGGTGCAGGGTAGGCAGAGCGAACCTAGTAGAACCTAGTGTTAAAACACTTCATTGCCCACTTTCCTCCGAATTTCTGGAGGCAATCCGTGTTGGGTGGCGAAACTCAACTCTAGGCTTTTGCCTTCATGTCTGAGCAAAGAAATTAAAATACTAATAAATGATCATTCATTTCGCCAAGTGGAGATCGAACCCACAATCGTCGCTTTAAAGTCATCCTTGTACCTTGACGACAACGGTTTTTTACAATACCAAATTTAAACACGACAGTTGTAGGTTTGAATCCACCCACCCTATTCAACAAATATAATTTACATTGCGCACATTGTCTGACTGTAAACGCGACGGTTGTGGGTTCAATTTCCACTCAAGCTTCTCTGGTAGGAAGGAAGATAAAGCAAAGCGTTCAGTTCCGACCCCGCGTGGGTGGGAACCTTACTAATAGGTTCCATTTGCCTACCCTGCCATATGCGGGTGTGTGCATAGATATATTTTAATTGTTTTTAGGTACGTAGAGGATGACGGCCAATGTGTGGCACCATCGGATTGCATTAGAAACGAATATTACACGCAATATTTATCCAGAATTATAATACATTAGAATAAATATATGAAATATGAAAAACTGTATATCAAAAAAAGAAAACATTAAGAAAATACATTCTTGTATCATAGAAGAGGTTTTAATTTTTTTGAGTATTTGTGAACACTAGTCTCAGACATGGCTTAAACAATTAAAATCCCATTTTCACTATTGTACTTTGGTAAATTTATTTAGTATTTAGCTTTTATTTTATTTCAATTGATTCACAAATAAATAAACTATATCAATATAAAGTGTTTGTGATAAAATTGCTACCAAATAATTGTTTTATAAAATTGGTTGAAACTTTCTAAGTTTCCAATATAAGGATATTGTCTTTAAAATGATAATATTAATAAAATACGAAAGTAATTCAGATTAGTAAGCATACAATTGTGTAGTTCTACCGGCCACTAGCCATGTACTACAACTAACAACCAACTTCCGAAAAAATTATGTTCTAACATCATTTTGGAATGGAATGGTATTGTAATTTACCAGAAAAAAATCAGTTTCACGCTGTATCCCGCACACGGCAGGGTAGGCAGAGGGAATCTAGTGTTAAGACACTCTGTTCCCCACTTTCTGCCGAATTCAGGAGGCATTGCGTGTTGAGTGGCGGAACTCTACGCCGCGCTTGTGCCTCGACACCAGAGCGAAGAAATAGAAATTTAAACATTAATAAATATTTCAATTCCTTCAGTGGGTCACATCCTTGTGTCACTATGCTACGACGGCCTCTACCATGTAATATATATACCATTCCATTCCATTTCCAATATACCATTCCTGAGATGACTCAAACCAAACAAACACTCCAGTTTTATAATATTAGTATAGAAACAGATATAAAAAACTCACCAGTATGTATATAACTGTGGCTCTTTAAAGTATATTTTGAATTAAAGCCTTTGCCACATACTTTACATTTATATGGTCTTTCATCTGAAAAAGAAAAAATATATATTAACATCTTTATTATATACATCTCTTTTTTTATATTTTTTAACTCCACACTGGATCCTGCACACAGCGGCGTAGGCAGAGGGAAAATATTGAATATATCATTTGTTCGAGTGGGAATCTAATCCTCACCCAGTTACAAAGCATGGTGTTAAGTACACTACGCAACTTGCAATGTCTATGAAATAATGTCCTAAAAAGCTTTTGTCCAAATATAGTAGGGTAGACAGAGGGGAACTAGGAACTTAGTTTTAAGACATTTCAGTTCCCCACTTTCTGCCGAATTCTGGAGGCATTGCATGTTCAGTGACGGTACTCAACAGCAGTTGCATGCTTAAGCCCATGTGCCACAAAGGAAGGAGAAATCACCTGTGTGTGTATACATATGTCGTTTCAAAAGACATTCATAGTGAAATTTCTTTCCACAGAAGCTACATTCATGATCAGTTGCGGGGTTGTGCACTTTCTTAATATGACGACTCAAATATTTCTTAGTTTTGAAACTGCTTGTGCAAATATTACATACAAAAGGTCTTTCCGATGAATGTGTTTGTATGTGTTGGTCTAGACCTGCCTTTTCTGTGAATTTCTGGAAAAATTATGAATATTTTAATTTTTTTTATATTATAGATAAATAAATAAATAACAAATAGAGGCCATTGTGTCACAGTGGGGCTGCATCTGACTGTAAAGATATCAGTTCTAAGTTTGATTTCCACTTGAAGGAATAAATTATTTTCATTTATTCTTGTGTTAAGTTAACAGTGTTAAGTTCTGCCACTTTACATGCATTGCAAATTTTGGAAATTATTGGAAATTTTGCAGAACATGAGAAATCATTAAATAAAATAGCTTCCTAACCTCAATAAAATTATTTTATTTAATAATTTTCTAGAGAAAACTGAACAAGAAACTGTCCCAATGCAATACAACAATGTGCAATACATATATAACTACAATACATACCTTACTACAAACATTACATCTGTGAGTCTGAGTAGTGAACTTCTTTGGTCGTTTTCTGACTTTGTTTGTGGTAATCTTTGCCATTTTTTTTATTTAATATTGTTCAGTAAAAATAAAAGAAAATACGCAATATTGTTTTATTCTGTAATATCATGAAATAAACTAAAGGTTAGAATAAAAGCATAATAAGTATATATGTTTGTTAATTGAAAAATTTAAAAGAGATATAAACTAATAATAATTCTAAAGAAAATGTTAAATATTAATTTAATCACTACACTTAAATAAAATACATTTCCGTATCCGTATAACTATCTATATTATATAGAAGTTTTACAAATAACTAAATGAAATTGCTATACAATAACAAAATATTCTAAAATATTTGTTTTCATATAAAAATAAACACTATAAAAGAAGCATGAAAATATAAAAATACCGAAATATTCACTTTTGAAGAAGAATATTTTTTGCAAAGCTCTTATTACTTCTCTATATGTATTCATAAACATAACAAATAAACGCAATACTTCGCAAAACACAAGAAGAAATGTGCTAGTAATAACGCAACTTTTATTAAAGTTTTAGCTTATATGTATAATTAATACTATACTAGCGCCACATTTTACAGCAATATTTTCCAAAAATGCAGGTTTGCAGGTATAGTCTGGCAAATATGTTATTGATAATGGGAAGCACGCGCGGCAAATTGCGCAGTATACGTATGCGCAGAGAACGTTCGATCAGTGTTACCCTGTTATGTTGTTTTACCCCACGCTTAGCAAATCACATTTACCTATACGATAATTAAAATATCTGTCTATCATGTTTATGTTGTAGTTAATTATACAAAACGAAAATTTTATGAGGATACGTAAATATCCAAAAATAATCAGCTGTTCCATACATTGTTGTCGAGAATAAAATCAAGACTAGCCCTAAAAGTATAATAACATTTTTTTTTCAATAAATAATTAATCAATTCTAAGCTTCTGCTTATATAACTAATGGCACATGATATTTACGTATATATGTATATATATATACACTTATGTACAACATAAACATTCAGTATGCATAACACAAGCTTATATACAATGCAATATGGATAAAGAAATATGTGGCAATATTTAAGATTATATATATAAAAAAAAATATTGGGTAAATTATTTAAATAAATTTTGAGGTACAAAAAAATGAGAGTGAGGTATCCCTTTGCCATACAAGTTACAGTGCGTTAGTGTGAGCGCTACGTCCTTACAGTAAATTCGCACCCACACATCTTTATAGGTACAATCGAGCTCACACTATATTGTTCAAACAAGAATATAATTAATTGTAAACAAAAATGCCTTTTACCGTTTTGATTGTTTGCTTTATTATTTGTCAATTTTTATTTTTTACTTTCTTGCATGCATTAATTAACGTTTTATTTTAATTAATTAATTTTTTTTACGTATTTTTTTAAATTTGCATTTTATTACTAATTATTTTTGTAAATGAACACTAACGGCCATTCCTTTTAATTTTTTACTTTTATATTTGACATTTTATTTATTAAAACTTTATTTTTTTACAATTTTTTTGTATGTATTATTATTTTTATTCTTTTATGTACCTTATTAACATTACTTTTTTATGTTACTTTTTTTTTATTGAATTTTGATTGAGAAGATTTGTATGTGGCCCCATTATAATAATTTTAATTCCGTTTTTTATTTAATTTTTCAATTTGGTTATCCATAACTTGATTTTGCATGTTGCTTAAGCTAATCATTATAATATTACTAGATAAATATGCTCTACTACGCCATTCCGTATATATGATGCTATCATATGATATTATATTCATATTTCATAGTAATGAACTTATAGCGTTGTGCTCGATTGTACCGTAGCCCGGTCACACCCCGCACCGATTCCCCGCTAGCCCTTTCGGGGAATCGGTCCGGCGTGAGGGGGTGTCTATGTGCAGACACCAAAATACGCTTTCTGCGCAATTTGCCGCGCGTGCTTCCCATTATCAATAACATATTTGCCAGACTATATCTGGTATACAACATTGACAGTGACAGATACAAGACAAGGTGAGCTTTTTCAGAATCGATTTGTTGTATATATCGATTACGGATTTTTAGATGTTGGATTAATAGATTTTTAAAATTGTCATTTAAATTTTTACATATTTTTTAAAATATGAATCGTATTTGTGTGAAATAACTTTTTTAAATTGTTAAATAGTGATTAGTTCGTCGTGACGCCGCTGCAGTATTGGGCTGTTGCAAAGTAGGGCAATGAATCTTCAATTACAACTGAATAACAAAAATAAAAACTAATTTAGCTTCACGCAGCAGGATATACCTGCACGCAGCAGGGTAGGCAGAGGGAATCTTTTTGAAACATTGAGAGTTGAGTGGCACAACTCAACGTCGGGCTTTTACCTTGATGCCAGAGCGAAAAAATGAAAACATTATAAATAACAATTTGTTCCCTCGAATGGGGATCCAACTAACAACCTGCGCGTTAGTCACACCCTTGTGCTTCTGCACCACGACGACCTCGTTTAGTTAGCATTATTAAATATACGCTATGAAATAAATAAAAATTGTAAAATCTAAATATTCATAATTAAAAAATATACCAAACATTATTTTACAGTTTTAACGCAATGCATCAAGCTTTAGCTTTTAATTTAGAATAAAAAAAAGGATAATAAAAAAAACAACATGAATAGGCAAGAACTATTTATTAACGTCATAATAACAACAACACATAACCAATTAATATTAAATTATAAAAGATTATTAGCTTTAATTTTTTATGAAGTAGGAATTGAACTCGCGACCCTCACGCAATGTTGTTTTCGCGAATACTCTCTCAAACTAAAACACGCTATATGTACCTATTTTTTTTTTCACGCTGAAACAGGGACAGGGAAACCCGGCGTAAAAAGATTCCTTACTTTTTTGATTACGTCACCAAAGCGAAGTGAAAATATTAAATATTTCATTCCTCCGAGTGGAAATCAAACCCATAACCGTCCCATTTGCATTCACACGTTCTGTCCCTGCCCCTGTCCATCCCCTGCCCACTTTTACTAGTATATGTATAAAAGTAACAATTGCTTCCTAGAAATAGTATTTCTAAATTTTCGCCATTTAAAAATGAAAAAAAAGAGAACCAACAAAAAATAAACAATTATTGACCAATAACATAATTAGTGATCCTATTCACAGATACAAATACAAGATAAAATCGTATCAAATATTAACAATATCAACACACTATTTGTATTGTAATTTACCATACTGGCGGCTTATCAATACTAAAGTGAAAAATTAAATAAAAATAAACAAAATGTTTGCTTAAATAGCATTAACTTCACGCTGTGTAGGTACGGCACATAGCAGCAACAGCATAGGTGCACAGCGGGAAAACTTGGGAACCTAGTGTTAAGACACTATGTTCTCCTTAAGACATTTCAGTTACTTATTTACGGTGAATTCTAGAGGCATTGCGTGTTAAGAGGCGGAACTCAACGCCACGCTTGCGCCTCGTGACCGACACGAGGTAATGAAATATTAAATATTTAATTTCCTCGACTGGGGACCTAACCCACAACCTATTGAGAGTTGACACACACACACACGCACACACACACAGTCACACGCACTGCCCCTTGTAAACGGGACAGGCAGCTAAAATAAAAAAAAATGCCACTACGTGTCATCTTCATTCATTTTCCAGCGCATTTAGACTTAATGCCATTAAAAAAACATTTATACAATATGCACAATATACTTATAAATAATATTTTACAAATACAAGCAATTATTTTTAAAATTTTAAAGTATCATTATACACTTGGAAAGAAAAAATCTAAATAAGTACAAGTAATTCTTTTAGTGAAACGGTCTAGGCACTCTAGGCCGATAAGCATGGGAAAGAAAGCTTGTAATAAATAATTTTAGATAAAAAGCAATATAATTATATTAAAAATAATTCATTAGAAGCCAGTGCAGGTTTCCCAAGCTTATCGTGCTAAACCCTTTGCAATTTCTTAAAACTAATCACCTATTTATAACAAACAAACAAAAAATAAACCACAGCCTGAATAAAATTAATTATATATATAAAAAAAACTTAAAAGTGGAATTTATTTTTAAACTAAAATTAATTAAAATAGTACTTTGGTTTAAATCCTAGACATTGTTCGCGACGTCGCGACGTTAGTTGTGTGACGTGACGTCATACGACGGTCGTAGCTTTAGATACGATACATAGATAGTTTATAATTCAATGCACTTTTTAGTTTTATATAATATTTATCGAGTTTCTATTGCATTTATATAGTTTGATTATTTATAATTTACCGAATTAATCGTATTTTAAAACAATAGTAACTTTAAAATTGTAAAATCTATAATTTAATATAGCTTATTATAGGTTGATATAGAAAAATAACAGATTTACAAGTGATAAATGTTTGTAAATAATAATTGACACAATTAAATCATGAATAACTTTTGTAAATTTTAAATAGTAAATAATTAAGTAATACATCGTTTTATATATAGATACATATATATTTTTGTATACTTTTAATATATATAAATTGTAAATCTATCCGATAAGCTTAAATAAAGACAAAACGATTCGTTGGTATAGCTCCGTGCATACGATAGGTAGCAAAGGTAGAAGGCGTAGTCGTCAAAAACAAATAGGAGCAAGGAAAATAAAAAAAAATAGGTAAAAAATAGTAGAAAGAATCCAAGGAAGAAATATTTGAAGAAGCCGCCAGCCACCTACCGTTATATAACATTTTGTTTCGACACCCGTCCGTCCGTGTGGTACAAAGTATAATTTTAGAAATTTAGTTAAGATTTTGAGCATCAATACAAATATGTTTATATATAGTAGGTACTTAAAGTTTGTTGTGTTGTAAATTGTAATAATAAAATGAAAGTTTCATGTGAACTTATGCGTGCTGTAGCACAGCACACAATATAAATTTTCATATTTTTTAAAGTTTTTAATGTAATATGTACCAGATTTTAATTACAATTGCCAAAACTGCACTGCAACTACATCCAAATACTTAAAACTTCAGCTGAAGTTCTTTTTAAACCTACTTCAAATTGAGTTTCAATAATTTTAGTCCGTTTAAAACCGAATTTAACATGTAAAGTGTCCATAATTATAGTTTACTCAAAACCAACTTCAAATGAAATTTTCAATAACTTTTAGCTAAAAAAAAAACAACTTTTAGCAGCTTTAAGGTTCTCACTCCCTTTGTTCTTCTCTCTATTCTCCATATATTGACTATAACCTCCGCCTAATATGCCTAATAAAATAATAAAACCTACCATTGAATTAGATTTGAATTTCTTTGCACAGTCGTCTGGATTATCTGGATTCAATGTGTAAATCTGTAAAAAATATCTAATCTGTGACAAAACTATATTTTCCTCTCCTTTTTAAAATTTTATGAATAAATAATTAATAAAATTAAATCACAATTTTGGCGTGAATATATGTATTTTTAAGCTTCACGCTGAATCTGTAAGGTAGGCGGAGGTAACCTGGGAATCAGATGGTAAGACACTCCGTCCCCATAAATACACTTCCATTCCCCACTTTAGTCATTGCATGTTGAGTGACAGTATTTAACGCTGCGCTGTCCTGTCCTGCTCTGTCCTTACCAGAGCGAGGAAATGAAAATATGAAATATTTCATTTCTTCTAGTGGGAATCTGTCGTAGTGCGACAGTGTGTGACTATAAACACGACGGTTGTGGGTTCGGTGCACACTCGAGGAATGATTACATTCAAACTATTTTCATTTCCCCCCTGAAATCAAACAAAAGTAAGGCGTTATGTCTTGTTATCTAATATGACGTATATTGATTATAACACAGACAAAATGAGGAAAATTGAGAATTTTTTTTAGTACTGAAGCTGCCTGCCTAATCTGCTGTATACAAAAAAACGTAAAACCAAAAACCCCAAATACAATTAAACAATGAATTTTATAAACTTCAATTTCAATGACACATGAACTTCACATACTTCACTCCACTCACCTGTCTCCCTGCGTGTATGGCATACATGGCCAACGCTACATAATATGGCAATGACAGATTGGCAGACTGGCCTGCCACTATGAAGCCAGTAAGACTGGCAGCCAGGGATAATGTCAACGCCGGTTTTGTATTTTGGCCGAACGTTAACGCTGTGGATTTTATACCAAGCCTGGCGTCATCTAGTTTATCCTGGAATAAGAAAAAAATTGTTTGATTTGTTAAATATATTTTTACTTGGTTGTGGATTCAATAGTCACTTAGTGTAATTAATATCAATTTTCCACTCTAGTTAACAAAATGCAGCGTTGAGTTTCAACAAAACACCGTGGGGTTTCTTTTCTCGTTATTAATTATAATATTTTTTTGACACTAAATTATTTTAATAAAAAGCTTGTATTTTTTTATGACTGTGAACGCTGTAACTGAATGGTGTGTTCGATAATCAGTCCAGCGAGTTATATTTAATTCATCCCTTCCACTTTGATTAAACAAAAGCTCGATGTTAAGTTACGACACAGAATTGTAACATACATTTTCTCACCTGATGAGCATAAATAGTATCATATAATACTGTCCAAGACAAAGCAGATAGATACAAAGGCAGACATACACTTGTATCTAGGTAACCATTTATAGCTGAAAAACCTAATAATGCCCCCCAATTGAAAGTCGCCCCTAAAAATATTTGGGGGTAATTTGTGAATCTTTTTGCAAGAGGGTATGTTATTACTAGAGCTGTAAAAGAAAACAATATTTAATAAATTTTATTCCACTTTTTTTAGGATTTATGCTGTATTTCACATAGGGAACATAGGGAACATAGGAAACTAGTGTTAAGGCACCCAATAATAATAAATTCCATTCTCCAGTTTCTGCCGAATTCTTTGGGAATTGCATGTTGAGTGAAACTCGACGCCGCGCTTCAATTAAAAAAAATACTAAAATCATCAGAAAACAGACACTACAACTTTTTCATACTTAATTACATATACCCTACCTAAACAAACAAAAAAAAAATTAAACTCACCCATGCTGCTAGCACCCAAAACAACGCTATAACAGTTCAATTGTAGCAGCACAGTCAAAGCTAAACTAAGCTGTAAAGCTAAAAAGTAAATAGCTTGCTTGCTCGATATCACTCCGGATACAAGAGGCCTATTTTTGGTTCTTTCTACCTGTAATAGGAGAAGTTAATTGACAATTATAAAGTCAACAATTACAAATTGCTCACTATCTTCAAACGGCTGAAGATATCTTGATTCATGGCTATGAACACTCATTTAGGTCACTTAAATATTATTGACAAAATTTAATTTTTGAAATATAATCTTAATAAAATCCAACTCCCACAACTGCAAATTCAAATCAATTTCATCAAATTGAAATAAAATTTATCTACTTAAGATTAACTTCACCAAATTAAATGAAATTCACCAACTGTAAAAGAATTTCACTGACTTCACTTACCTGAGCATCCACATCTCTATCCCAGAGGTCATTTATAGTGCAACCTGCACCTCTCATTAGACCTGCGCCAAATAGAAACAAAGTTGCTATTTCCACCGAAGTACTGAAAGGTACATTACCGGGAATGGAACCTAGAGCTATTGACCATGAGCATGGCCAGTATAAGAGGTATACACCTGAAAAAATGTTATTTTCTTATTTCATTGTAGTAAGCCGTCGTGGCGTAGCGGCACAAGGGTGTGACTGTAATGCAATGGTTTTAGGTTTGTTTCCCACTCGAGAAAGTTAAATATTTATTTACGATTATATTTGCATTTTTTTGCTCTGGTGTTGAGGCAAAGGGCATTGTTGAGTTCTGCCACTCAACACACAAAGCCTCCAGAATTCGGCAGAAAGTAGGGAACAGAGTGTCTTAACACTAGGTTCTGTCTGCCTACACTAATGTGTGTGGGATACAGTGTGATGCTGATTTATTTGATTGTAGTATATAGGTGTAGTATTTAATTCCACCATTCAAGATTTCTTGAAAATTGGATGGTGGGAGAAAAATGTCTTAATATAAGTTTCCCTCTGCCTGCCAATATAATAGTATGTAAAAAATATTGCACAATATAATACAGCATATCCTTTCTTGTTAAATGTTTCTTTTTTCCAATTCCATTAATAGTTCCTGACCTTAGTGAATTTCATCAATCTCTTCAGCTTTATAATATTAGTATATATTACACTACTACTCACCTATAGGTCGATCCCATCTCGATAATTTAACATAAGGATCTATCTTCTCATTCCACAACAACTTTAACTTATTAGAATCTGCTTTCTCATTTAGTTTATCAAATACTAATTTAGGTGTTGTGGTTTCTATAACCACTTTCTGTCTATGAGAGTCCCTTTGTATAGAATATATTCTTATGATATTATAAAAACTTTTTTGTTTTTGGTTTTTTATACTTAAGTGATTAAAATTTGAGGTAGATTTGTTATTTGTAAACTGTCTTAGCACTTGTTTCGTTAATGGCTTATAAGATTTTAGTATAGGGCGAAGCATTTTTCTAGAACAACATTTTTAAATATATATTACGAAGTAAAAAAATAATCAAAAACAAAAAAAATGTTTTGATATAATGGATAATAAACATTAAACACCAAGTAACAGCTTATTTCCAATTTAATGCGATAATTTCATGAATTCAAGTAAATAGGTTTAGAATTACACGTGTAAATTTAATTCTAGACAGTCAAATTAACAATATCAATTATTATTTAAGGAAAATCTAAGGAATATATAATTTAAGGAATATCTCAATATTATGACGTAACACTAACAAATAACATAAAAATTACTAATTTACCTTTAAACAAAATCAAAATAATTGCGCTTACCTTGGATTTTATTTTAATAATTAAGAAACAAGGCAAAAAATATCTTTAAAGTGAATATTTTTTGCACAAGGTTATGTTAAATCACATGAGTAGTGAAAAAATTTTATTTTACATAAAGATAAAAACATATTTAAAACTACAAATACAATAAATGACGCCTTTTTTATATTTTTATATAATATTTTCATTAAGTTTACACAAATTTTATGTAATTTTATTTACTTTAAATCGAAATAACCGCGTATTTCTCACATTTTTGATCCATGACGGCAAAGTGGGGAGTGACAAAGACCACAGATTATATATTCCTGTTCTTACTAACATAAAAGTTAAAACATTAATTAAAACATGCCAGCAATTTTATTCAAGCTTCTTTAAGATATTACTGTGGTTGTATACTGGGTAGGCCACCACGAGCAAGGAGATTCCAAGATATTCCAAAATGTTACATTGTTTATGTTTAAAAATTTAGAGATTATGCAACATGACCTTAACACCTCATTGAAACACAAAACTTGACTTTAAATTATTTACAATATTATAATTTTAAAAAATATTTAGATTTAGTAAATTAACAGTTTGATGTCTTTTTAAGATCAGATTGCACAGAGATGAGAAAACAGTGTAAACGTTGTGCAGATCGAACCGATCTTTTCCAATGAAGATAAAAAATATGTTTGTCCTTCAGTGTAGAAAAATGGTTGAAGTGGTTGAAAAGCAAATGAAAAATTAAAGTAATTTATTTACATCAGTCCAGGGACTGCTGTTTGCCACTATAATAAAAATAGAAATGGCTCTAAACGAAGATGAACGCATCTAGAAGAATCATCTTCTTCTGATCTTATTTTGGTATATCATGATGTACTGTCTCATTACTGTACTGAGTATCGAATAAAAACTATTGCATTCGATTTAAACAAATTTAATATATATTTAATCAATTCACTTTCGGAATTTGAAAGTTCCTTAAACTTTCCGGAGCGACGGTAGAGTGTTGGTGGTGGTGGGGAGGCATGGTCGTGTCAGTGGAACCAGATTCATTGTTTGTTGAACCTTCAGTTGTTGATGTTGCCTGTGATCATTTATGTCAATTAACACATAATATATTGAATTAATACTTAATGTATATAAATATAAGGACTCTTCCGTTTAGTACCAGAACTATTAGACATAGAAAGTTGAATTTAGTCCTGTAGGTAGGCTGCTAAGAGGGTAGGGGATGTCCCTGAAGAGATTACTATGGAAATGGGGAAAAACGGCTTTTTGCTTTATCACTATTGGGGAAGCAAGAAGGAAAAAGGGGTTTTTCATTTTAGGTCCCCCACTCAAACAAAGTTGCGGGTGACTAAGAATGGCTATTATATATAGTAACGTCACGCCTCTGCCTACCCTGTTATATGTGGTTCATAGCGTGAAGTTGAGAGAGAGAGATAAACTTCGTACCACATGCACGTGTTCTTTTGTGGTCTTCGTTGGTTGATCACCTCCATCGGGCAACTTGGTTGAATGTTTCTGGGTACCATCTGGCAGCCATCGATCCATTAGGTCATGGACAGCTTTTCTAAAATACGATTGAATATAATAATTTATACTAATATTACAGGCCATGGTGCAACGTAACGCTTGACGGTCTAATTCTGACCAGGGTAACGAGACAAAGTCACAAAAAATCTGCAGTGCATGGGGAAAGGAATGTTTTACTATATTAAGTAACCTCTTCTTACCCTGCTATGTTCGGAATACGGCGTGAAGCAGAAAAATATAATATACTCGTAATTCCTATAAAGTTTAAGAGTTTATTTGTTTGTTTGAATTAAAAAATATGTTTTTGTTGAAATCATTTATTATTGGCGCTGTGCGTACAGTGGGTACGCCGACTACGCCGGTACACTCAAAGACTAGAACGTCCTGCGAACACAACTCTTAATTATTTAATTTGACCACGCGGGCGAAGCCGCATATAAAAGATAGCATAATATATTTAGAATCAATGTTAATTAATTGAAACTCACCCACTATATTCAAAAGCCAAATCTTTTATTTTATTTCTTTCTTCGAGCGTAAGAACGGAATGGAGTTTATTATAACTATCTAGAAAATTGACAGGAGACTCATGTTGTCTTCTTTTTGCTATTGTTTTTCGTTTTTTAAATTTAATTGTATATCTAAAAATTGAAATAACAGAAAAATCGTATTTAACAATTTATAAGCCTTTGATTACAAACTGCACTACGTTATACCACCCTACCCTATCTTATTGCTTTTTTTTTCGTATAAAGCTAGTTTTTAGCTTTTTGAAATTGTGTTAAATACAACGTGAAATGTCCCCACTTTCCGAGAAATTCTGAGTCGAGTGGCGGAACTCAACGCCGCGCCTTGCCTTGTTATCAGGACGAGGAAATGAAAATAATAAATATATAATTTTCTCGAATGGTAATCGAATCCACAACCTATCACTTTCGATCTGTTCCCCGTGTTTCGCCACATTCTGGAGGCATTATACAGGGTGGAATTGTCTGCGCCACTTTAAATGAAACCACAGTTTTAACTACTCTATAAAAGCCTAATATAATTCGGAAAAAAATTAATTCTCAAAAATGAAAAAGTTTTTTTTTCATACAAAATAAATAATAAAATTATCGTTTTAAAATAAAACGCCATTTGTAAAGTATAACATAGTCACGCACACACTTACCTGTCAAAGCGGCAACGTAGCTTACGTATGTGTGCGTGACACGAAATACAGGTATGGATAAAAATCGTGAAATGAAAAAAAAATCCTACGTCCAAACCGTTGAGGTGCCTTGATTATTTTTTTAATTCTGGGTTTGAAATATTTTACCCTATATGCAGTTTCAGTTAAAGAAGCGCTGCCTCTTCCACCCTGTATATAACTATACATAGATTTTACCTTTTAAATGGTGTTTGTGATCTTAAGAAGCTCTTAGAGGTATTCAGTTTAATGACTGGCAGAACTGCCACCAACAGATCTGACAAGCGCAAGTTGAACATTTGTTCGTGGACTTCAGTCAGTTGTTGCTTCAAGCTCTGCATCTAAATTTAACAGACATAACTCCTCGTTCATGTTTCATTTTTAGCTTGTTTTGGCACAATCACACGCTTGTGCCTTGTGCATTTGTGATGTGATGTCGTAAAACATGGTTCTCTCTGCCCACCCTGTATGCGGGGCCAAGCGTGAAACTGAAAAAATATAAGAAAACTTACTTGACTCTGCAATATCTTCAAATATTCTGGTGTCTTTCTAAACTTTTGGACTACAGTTGAGAAGCTGGCACCGTATAACTTGTGGGCTTCCTCTTCTATATCATATTTTCTGCACTTACATTCTATGGCTAAAACTAAAAATATTTCATACTATCTTTTAACCGCAGCTTGGAAATAACTAGTCATTGAGTATGAACATCACACATTCTAAGTGCCCGACTGCCCGAGGTAACAGAGACTGGACCCTGCTACCCTGGTGTGTGCGGGACATACATTGTGTAAAGCTAAAATAACTTACCAGTTAAAATATAAATAAACTTTACTCCTTTCATGTTTTACATCAAAATTACTTTGAAAATTGAAATACATTATAACACACAATAACATTTTTTTAGTTCATAAAATTTTACATATATTACGTATATTGATTCTCTTTTTAGGGTTCCGTACCTTTAAACGTAAAAAAAGGAACCCTTATAAGATCACTTTGTTATCCGTCTGTCTGTCTGTTAAGAGCCTTTATCTCAGGCAAGCTTGGAGATATCGAGTTGAAATTTAAAGCATATACTCAAGTCTATGGTCTCATGATTTCCTGAAAAAATGATATTTCTACATTTACTTAAAAAAAGTTATAGTCGATTATATTATATAGCAAAAAACGTGTATTTCGATACTAAAGAGGGAATCAAAATTCAAAAAGGGTATTTCCGGTTTATTTAGAATTATAAAATTTGGCAGTTAGCATTTACAAGTAGTACTTGTTCAGGGAAAAATCTGAAAACTATACATATTTTATGATTAAATCCACGAGGCAAAATTTGGTATTAAAGTCGTTAGTTCAAGTGTGGTATCAGATGAAAAGGTTCTGGTTAAGCTAAGCTGGAATTTCAGAAAAAGCTCGAAACCTCCAATTTTTGTATGGAACCCTCGGTGGGCAAGCCCGACTGGCTCTCGTCTGGTTTGTATAATATAACATATATACTTTAAAACTAAAAGAGACGTCTTTTTACATCAAGCGCCATAGAATAGCTCGGAGCTATAAACTTTATATGAGCCTTGAAGGGCTTACTAGTAACTTCTGAAGAGTTGCACTATTCAGATCCTGGCTCCATCATCAGACTCTTGGAGATCAGATGGATCATCTGCGCACATGTCCTCACATTTGTAATACTAGTAAGGAGGACTCGTTACTAATATTACAAATTTATTAAAAGATTAGGAGAAGGTTCACGTTCACAAGTAAAACAATAATTATTTATCATCATATATTCCTTTTTTAACTACATAAGGTACATGAGTTCGACCAAATGAAAATACAGCTTTTTCATTTAAAGGTTTTCTATAAGCAAAGTCAGAATTAGGTTTATTATTGCTTTGTTTAAAATCATCAAATGATTTCATTTCATTGAATTTCTTTGATTTTCCCTTGTTTTTCATAATTTTATTATTGAAGGGTCTACGACTTATTCTTTCAACGCTGTTTACATCTGATTCAATATCTACATTTAATTTGAAATCACCACTTGTAAATCTGTCTTTGTTTCTTTTATTATTTTTGTCATATTTCTTATTTCGTTCATTTAAGTAGTAATCATTGTCATCATCTAAATTATATTTTTCTTGGAAAATTTTTTTTATTCTAGAATTATCTTTTCTTGTTTCTTTTATATCTTCAATCTCGTCTAACTTATATGACTCATTATCTTCTGAATTTTGTTGGGCATCTAGAATAAAATATATTGTTTTATATATTAATAACAGAGGTACAGGCGTGAAGCTTTTGTAGTTATTTTACGATAGTACTTTATTTTATGTATATTTTATACTTACCTAGACGGAGAATTGCTTTTTTAATGTTCTTCAAATTATCCTTCATAGAGTACTTGTTATATTCGCTGAGATCTGCGCTTGGATTATAGTTTATCGGATAACTAAAATTTTAACATAGGTGATAAGTTTGATATTAACTTTGATACGATACCCGGTGGTTGTGGGTGCGATTGCCATTAGAGGGAAGTTCATTATTTCCATTTCCCTATTTTTAGGAGAATTCCTCATTCAACACGCCTTCCGGCGGAAAGCTGAGAACGGAGTTCTGACATTACACTAAGTTCTGTTTTAGTTTCACGCTGTATCCCACACGTGGCAGGGTAGTCTGAGAGAATCGGGGAACTTAGTGCTAAGATACTTCTGTTGCCCACATTCCTCCGGAATCTTGAGATATTGCGTGTTGAGTAGCGGAACTCAACGCCGAAGCCGACTCAATTATTTACTTAAAATGAAAATATCATTAGTGATTGAGCAATCATACTCACGAAATTTTATCTTTCAAATAGTTCTTATATTCATCTAAAATTTCAGGGTTTTTTATGAAGTACAATCTAGAACCATCGTGAACGGAATTGATGGTGCTATCCTTTTCTTTTGCAGATATTTTATAACTTTTCTTCAATAGTAACAGTATTTCTTGTAAAATTTCTTCTTTTTCGGCATCGTTCAAATCATTGTCACCTGGTGATATTGACATTGATTTATTTTAAATCTTGAATATTGATTGACTGAGGCCCTCATGCCCCCAAGCGTGTGCTTGTAAAAGCAATTGTGGGTTCGATTCTTACTTGTGGAAATTTAAAATTTAAAATTTTTATTTAGGCGAAGCCCGGCATTTGGTTCCGCCACTCAACAAGCAATGCCCCGTGAATTCAATGCAAAATTTATTTGATAAAAACATAACCCTCCTTTTGAGCTCCGCCTCATTCGGGTAAAAGTTGGACTAAAAGTTTCGAACACTCTGTTTTCTTTCTTTACATTTTATCTCAAGCCCAAATATTGGCCTACAGATTTCCTCTGCCTTTC
Organism: Heliconius numata; assembly: GCA_016802625.1. Classification (NCBI taxonomy): domain Eukaryota; kingdom Metazoa; phylum Arthropoda; class Insecta; order Lepidoptera; family Nymphalidae; genus Heliconius; species Heliconius numata. The sequence continues at coordinate 324,321 of JAEBDU010000085.1, forward strand.
CTTCTATTAGCAGGATACAGCGTGATTCTATGTAAAAATTATTTTAAAAATACAAACATTTACCTTCTTTTCTATCTCCGTCGTCTATGTCACTGTTATCTTCCTCATTTAAAGCTTTGATAACGTGAACCAGATGATTTCTATTTTCATTTGATACAATGTTAGAGTGGTGCGCTTCCAATCTATATACAAATGCTAAAAACATGAAGGAATTCAAATTATTACTATACATACATATATGTGTGTATTATTTGGAGAATTACTTAATCCAGTTGAGGCCGTCGTGGCGCAGTGGCTCAAGCCCGTCGGTTGTGGGTTCGGTTCCTTATAATCTCAGATTTCATATTTTTATTTCTTTGTTCTAGTAATCAGACACAACGCAGCGTTGAGTTCCGCTGGTCAATATGTAAGAACATGGAATATCTCGGAAATTGAGCAATACGCATTGAGCAATATACAGCTGGAAGCTATAAAAAATTAAGAAAATCTTACCGCAAAATACTAAAGTACAAAGGAGCATTTCTTCATAAACTGAAACATTTTAATATTACCTATATCTTGATACAATAATAATTTCGTCATTCGTATATTTATATTCAGTAATAAAATTTATATTCCTAATAAAATATTGTGTGAGGCCGTCGCAGCGAGTCGGTTGTGGCTTGTGGCTTGGGTTCTCACTCTCTCTGACTAAAGGAGTAAACGATCAAAGCATTAAAGGATTAAGAAAATATGGAATCCTACAATTATAGATAGATATAGAGGAGTTCTTGAACGTCGAATAATAATGAACAAGGATCTTTTTTTAACCGACTTCTGAAAGAAAAGGGGGTTATAAATTCGACTGTATTTTTTTAAAGGAAACCTTCTTTAAAACAAACAAGTAAACGAATGTGAAGTAAATAAAATTAAAAAAGAATAAAAAAACATTGAGCAATTTTATTTAAAAAATTAAACTTCAACAAATCAACTTTATTTTTTATACAGGGTGGAAGAGGCAGCGCTTCTTTTATTGAAACTGCATATAGGGTAATATATTTCAAACCCACACCTCAGAAATTAATCAAGGTACCTCAACAGTTTGGACGTAGGATTTTTTTTTCATTTCGCGATTTTTATCCATACCTGTATTTCGTGTGACGCACACATACGTAAGCGACGTTGCCGCTTTGACAGGTAAGTGTGTGCGTGCCTATGTTATACTTTACAAATGGCGTTTTATTTTAAAACGATAATTTTATTATTTATTTTGTTTGAAAAAATAACTTTTTCATTTTCGGGGAATTATTTTTTTTTCCGAATTATATTAGGATTTTATAGAGTAGTTAAAACTGTGGTTTCATTTAAAGTGGTGCTGACAATTCCACCCTGTATATACTTACATACAATTAATGACTTTTTTTAAGTTACAAATCATTTAGTTAATAAATTTCCGTCTCACATGCACATGTCGATACCTTTATACACACATCGAAGTTATCATAAGGCTTCAATAGACTTATTTTGCTGAATATTTAGTAAAATAAAATAAAAAAATAATTCTGAGTTACGTTGCTTTCGCTCGGAGGTCACGAGTTCATATACTTATTTATTTATATATTGAGAATTCAGTACAAAATTTGATTGTGAAATGTATAGAGATTTTTTAATATTATAATAATAGTAAGTACTTATGAGTCAAATTCCGTGTCCAAAGCACAGATTACTTATAAAATATAAACATGTCAAATATTTAAATAATTGTCATGCAGATGTGGCAACATTTATAGTATTTTTTTACATTATTATAATTCTAAATTTACGAATAACACTTTAAGTTATTGCACTCTGTACAAAGTACTGTTGTTTTCACTTAAACTTTATCAAAAAGAACACAGCATTAAACAATCTCATGTCCACCATAACCTACCGTCGCTGTGGTATGATTGGTCAGCTTGATATGGCGATTCACCATAATCGTTATAATAAGTTGGCCTTTTCGTGGTGTAGCCATTGTACTGGCCTCGGTTATTCTGGTTTTGATTATAGCCGTTTTGGTCATATACATTTCCGCGGTTATTCCATCCGAATGGTGACTGTGTAGTCCAAGGTTGCTGATTTTTATTTTGCTCCTCTCGGTTATTTGTTTGTGTATTCCACGAGCTTTGATGATTTTGACTGTTTTGTTGGTTGCTATTCCATTGATTGTTGCTGTTTGAGTTCCATACGGTTGCTGTGTTTTGGTTATAATTATTTGGTTGATTCTGTTGAGTTATTTGGGTTCCTCGGTTGTCTGAACTTCCTTGTCCACCGAAAGCAACAGCAGATATGAAAGCCCTCTGCACTTTAGCGTAAAGGGCAGGAGTGTGAGGAGCACCACATGATCTACCGAGGGAGGTTATTGCTACCACCCTCCAGATACAGCCATCTTGGATTTGAGCTGGACCTCCAGAATCACCCTGTAAAAAGTTAAGTTTGGCAACTAAGTAAGGCTAGGCTCTTGAAATTATGAATATTTTTTTTATTTAGTACTAATAAAAAATCTTTGATAGCAACATACAGCTAGGTTTAATAATTTCCAATTAATATTTTTTTATTTATTTATTTCCTTATTGTGGAATAACACATTGTTTCAAGGCCGTCGTGGCGCAGTGGCACAAGCCTGTCAAGGCGACGGTTGGGAGTTCGATCCCCACTCAGGGAAATAAATTACTCTGGTAACTAGACAAAAGCGCGGCAGAACACGCAATGCCTCGAAAATTGTGCCGAAAGTGGTGAATGGAGTTTCGTAACACTAGATTGCCCCTGCCTACCCTGCTGCTGAAAAAAAGAATTTGTAAAGTCTTTAACATCACATCATAAATGTGTTTTACCTGGCAAGTATCCTTTCCACCTTTCTTCTCACCAGCACAGATTTGACTATCACCAGATGGTCCATTAGGCAGCTTCCGAGATGTCCCCAAGACATTGTAGCACTCATCCATATCCCACACAGAGATGGAAACACTACGGAGCTCTTCAGATTGATCGCCTTATTTGCAAAAGATAAGAAAAGTAGTGATTTTTTTTATATCTTCACGCTTTCTTTATGGCAAGGTAGGCACTAGTTAGAGAAAACCTAGTGTTACGTCACCTAGACTCACTTTCAACAAATTTTCTAATGGTTATAATTGCTTGATCCTGCATATAGCAGGCAGAGGGAACCTGAGAACCTAGTGTTAAGACATTTCGTTCCCTATTGAGATACTTCCACTCCCCATTTTCCGCCACAATTTTGTGCTCCTGCGCCACAACTGGCCGTCGATGATTAATTTAATGATATTTAATATTTACCAAATTCCGTTCTTCCCCAGCCAGTAGCAATGACAGGGTTTCCGGGCGCTGGTGGAACGCCGAGACAAGCTGGCTTGATCATGTCTGAGAATCTGTGGGATTTCAGCAAAATAATTATCTATAGTAATGTAATAAAACTGAAAAAATGTTTGGTTAAATGTTCCAAGCTCAGGGACTACCACTTCGAATTGTTTTTTTTTTATGTTGGATAGTCCATTTTTCAAGGAAGGCTATATGACATAACGTTGATCGTTATGAAGTAACCCAGACTCTTGCGTTCAGAGCAACCTCGGACACTAGAATGCTCTCGAGGGAATGAAGGGACGAAGCTGCAGGTAATAATTAATATTATATACATAAGTTACGTAGAAATATTTTTTCATTTTGTTTTACCAATAGTTCCTGAGACCAGCGCGTTTAAAAAAACAAATTCTTGAGTTTCATAAAATCTGTCTAATACGAAGTTAAGTTTAAGTTATAAGTATATTTAAGCCATATTCACAAAATAAATATCCTAACTACTTACGTGACAGTAGTAACAAGTTTAACAAGCGCAATGTCATAATAGGACTTGGGCAGCTTGTACTTGGGGTGTCTCACCACAGCAGCCACCTTCACCACTATTGCACCTGGATCATCCATATATGAGGACCCCAGTTGAACTGCACGAGGGGGACCCCTGGAACCGATTATATACGATGATGAACATATGGAATGTATGGAATGTGTGAATATATGTATGTATGATCTCTTTTGATACATATATGTAGATGCATCAATAGAAATATTTTCCATTATCTTGACTTTAGCTTAAACTCATATTTTGTAAGTTACAAATAAAAGGGTGGTCACGAGCACGACCCACCCGGCCTTATTCTGCTCACCACAACACGACCTGTATGCTGGAGTTGTCGTGAAATAGCGACAAAGTTAGACCGTAAAGCGCAAGGTTCCTTCTTCCTTCCCTGCTGTGTGCGCGATACATATGAAGCCATAAAAAGACGTTCTCTGTTTTCAGATATCTTTACTAAATTCTTTAATATACCTTTTCTTCCACTTTCTATATTTACTCTCCTCTTTTACTTACACAATAACACTGTCATCGCGGTCTTGATAGGCGCAGTGTGCAGCTGTCAAAACGTACTGATTACTGATCAGGGAGCCCCCGCACTTCCAAGAATAGCCGCCCGACTGCAAATATAATTATTATATGAAATTCCCTAAAAGTATATTGATACTAGCGACCCGCCTGCGGCTTTTATCGCTTGAGCTACACAATCATCTATAAAAAATCAGGCAGAGGGAACATAGTGATAAGAAACTCCGTTTCCCACTTTCCTCCGAATTCTAGTATGTATAGTTTATACTAATATTATAAAGAGGAAGATTTTGTTAGGTTGAATGCGGTAATCTTAAGAACGACCGGTTTGAATGTTTTTTTTTGTTCTAGATGGTCCAGCTATCGAGGAGGACCGACATAATATTTGTATATGAGGATATTTTAAGGCGACCAAGCAGGTGCGCTTAATTGGGTATGAATATGTACGAGTATGTTTGTATATTCATTTAAAGTTACTACGTTTACGTTTTACTTTAGTTAATTAGATATTTTCAATTAATTCTAATCCTTTAAAATAAAAATAAAATACCTGCAATCTAGCCCACCCAAGTAGCGCCATATGAGGGAACTCCTGTATAGTGACAACCTTTCCCCCTACCACCAGTGGCACATTGGTCGGAGTGCATGAAGACACGTTGACGGAAACAGGTTCAGGAGACGGCACGAGCGGTATTACAAATATCTGCTTTATGTCTAACGCTTTATATTTGTCGCACACTGAAAATTTATTAATATAATATTAGAAATTGTTTACCTACTAATTATATTAAGCCTAGGCCATTGTGACGCAGTGGCACAGTGTCTGGCTGTAGACACGACGGTTGTTGATTCGATTCCCACTTTGTGAAATGACTTATTTTCATTTCCTCGTTCTGTTATTACGCTTCGCTCTGTCATGTTAGCGAGTGGGAATCGAACCCACAACTGTCGCGTTGACAGTCTTGTGTGTACTCGTATATAAAAGTGTTAACAGAAATGTAACGCGCAATTATAAAGTAACCGCAAAGTAAACCTGTAATTGTATGATTCATCAAACACTTCTACTAGTTTTGAATATTAATTAGTTACTTACAAGTTGCATTTAAGATGAAATATTTTAATATGTGATATGCACAAATACAAAATAAAATTTTATATTTTCATTTCTCGCACTGGTAACAAAGCAAAGTGCGGCGTTGAGTTCCGCCACTTAACACGCATTCCTCCAGATTTCGGCGGAAAGTGGAGAACGGAAGTATTTTGAATAGGAGGTGTCTCTGAACATTAGGTTCCCAGGTTCCCTCTGCCCTGCCATGTGCAGGAAACAGCGTGAAGTTGAAAACGCACTCAGGTCGCAATGTCCAGAAAGTTGGGCAACGCTTGGTGGACGGAGCGTCTTAACACTTTATCGCCATTTGCTCTGTGAGGAGTTTGCACTGTTCCACTGCTGGCCGACTTTAGACGGCCTAGATTTTTAAAATGAATCATTCCTTCAAATATGGTTCCAATTTATAAATATTGTGACTAAATAGATTAATTAGGTCACAGTAATGTGTGTATTTATTACTTGGTACATTTAAAAATAACAGAACAATTGATAATGACTCAATGTAAAGCCACAAGAGTAGTGTCTCACACTCATAGCGTCTGACGCGACTGTCGCGAGTTCGATTTTGTTTCGTGGGAATGAATTAATAAGAAACCAAACGGGGTGTCTCAACACTAGACTCCTCCTACTCGGCTATATATTTACAAAATTTACCACATGTACTTGAAAACCTAAATCATATTCAATTATTAAACAATACCAACAATATTACATACCTACATAGGTATATGCCAAACTGATAACCCCTTTCTTAAAAAATCGATTATTAACAATTTAAAATGTAAAATAACTCACTCTTCTCCGCCATCTCTATATATCTCATCTTCTCAACCGAACTCATATAATCTTCATTCGGACCTATTATTAACTCAGGAGTGACAGTGTCATCATGATGAGATATCCCAACAGTTTGTTTCCTGGCGGGTCGATTTGTGATCGGAGGTCCATTTGCAACTATTGGCCTGACCCCGGGTCTACTCGTATAAGGGACCTGGGTACTGTAATACCTTCTATTATCATTATGACCAGGTCTGGACGTTTCATAATTAACTATAGTATTCTTTTCAGTATCATATCTATCGTTGTTTATATTTTGGTGTTGATTTCTTTCTGGTTGTCTTGCTTTGGATAGGTCTATACCAGTTACGTCTACATCTCTATGATTAGTTTTATTTTTAATATTATCTTTGTTAGACTTATTATTATGACTTTTAGAATTAGAATTGTTATTTATTGAACTTCTTGTGGTTTTCCTATCAGGTCGTTTAGTTGTAGAGTATAAGTCAAAGACTATTGCTCCAATTTTCCTCTGTTTATTGTTATCTTCATCTTCTTCGTGATAAAATGCCGGTCTCTTAGTGGTACTTTTTGTTTGGGTCTTTGGTCTCCGTGTGGTTATATCATAAGATCTTGTTGTTGAATGTACTGGTTGAAAAGCTGAGAGGAAATCTGGAAGAATAATTTAAAAACTATTTAAAGCTAAACTAAACGATTTTTCTCGTGGAATGAAATATGAATATTATTTAATATTTTCATTTCCTTGCAATGGTAACGAGCCAAAACATGGCGTTGAGGTCCGCCACTCACGATGCAATGCTTCTAGAATACTGTGGAAAGTGGGGAACGAAAATATCTTAATAGGAACTGAGTATCTTAAAACTAGGTTCCTCAGTTCCGTCTGGATATTCTGCTATATGCAGGATACAGAGTGAAAATTTGGGCGGAAAATAGATAAAGGAGTGTCTTCGTTATTAAGTTCCCATGGGTGTATCTAGAGATATTTTCCAGGGGGACCTGAACTTTAACTTTGAATAAATCTGTCCTTGGAGAAGATTTTTTGTTTTTTTTTTTAATTCTCACGCATATTTTTATTTAATAAAATTTCTGGGATGGGCACAAGACTATATAGGGGTGGGAATGTCACCACTCATGTCCTCCTATACTTACACTTATGTAAGTACTCTCTACCTACTCTGCTATATGCGGGAAACGCGTGAAGCTGCTACTTACCAAAGAATTGACATCTCACGTCCGCAACAACGGCAAGAAGTAAGACTGCGTGGATGGCTCGAACCATTTTCTCATTTTATGAAACTGAAAAAAAAACATAAACTTATATTAATAAAAGAAAACCTTGTATATGTTTTGGCACTTGCTCTATACTCTCCGTATTGTGTAATTAGTTCATTTACAATTAATGAGCTCAACGCTGCGCTGGTCATAGCAGCCGTAGGTCCTCCTTTCTCCTGCATTCAACTACTTACAAAAAATTTAAATAGCATACTTCTTCGTGGACGAATCCTCTCAGCCTCTCACGTATTCTATTTCTCATTAGTTTATTGTCGGGCTACCTACGTACTTATAGGACATACAAAATACAGTCCACTCTTTATGTTCCACTACCAACGCGAGCCTCGTCAATATTTCCAAGCGGATAGTTAAATATTCCCAATAAGTATTCAAAATATATTTAATAATGTAGTTGAATACCAAGACTTTGTCCTTTAAAGACTTTTATTTATTCAACAAAAGCGAAACAAAAGGATATTATAGCACAGCGGGCAGAAGCGAAACTTCCGCGTTGCAAGTACAATATGACGGATACTGATAGCCTCCATTTTTTTGAAATCAGTTAAAAAGAAGCTATAATTTTAGTGCAGACACAATATAAGTAAACGAACCAATTGTTGGGTCATTGACATTTATTCAAGGCTCTTGATTGGTAGAAGGTGAGTGCGGGATCTCGTTCTTGTATGACATTATAACGTGTTTTTAATTAATATGCGAGATTATACTTGTAACGACGCCGTTGTGGCGCTAAGGGACAATAAGTCATAAATAATTTAGAGAAGACAAAGTGCGGAGTTGAGTTCCGCCAATACAATAATACATTTCAACACAATAATGTCTTGTATTCGGACGAAAAACGGAGAACTGTGTTTTTTAGTTTCATTTGCCTACTTTGCTATACGCGGGATGGGAGATTTTTCTCTTGCGTCAAAAAGTAACCTGCGATCGAAAAGAAGCATTTATTTTTTACTTTGCATTACTTTTACCTGCCATGTTTCATACAAATTATGAACCCTCTACCTTAGAGGTATCTGCCAATATACAATGAATTGTTAATCCCCGTGTAGGTATGTGTGTGTGTATATTCCCGAACGGTTGAACCGATTTCCTAGAGTTTTCTGATCTATGATTCAAGGGGATATGTTCAGCCGCTTGAAGACTGTCACCTTTCTTCTAGTCCTACTTGTCTGGTTGTTAACTATTCAATTCGTATCAGTAAGTAGTTCCTAAGATCAGCGTTCGACTAAGCAAATTCTTAAGCTTTATAATAATACCGTAGATCGAGATCAATGCATATACGTCTAAATACAGTAATCGGCCACCAGCGCCGTTACTTGACAGAGACAATCATTATGTTTTATAGGTTATTCTCTAAATAACTGTTACAGTTACTTTTATAGTTATATTGTTCTAAAATAGATCAATAGGTGCCAGTTGTGATGTCGAGACGTTATTGAGGTCGTCGTGTCGCACTGAGACAGTGTGTCGTTTACGTGACCGTTGTGGGTTCGATGCTCATTTGGGGATAACCCCCTACAGTTCTGCTAATACAGTAATATTCTACACACACACAAACATGTTAAGACTCTACTTACCGTGTATTTTAAAAATATTGTCGTTCGAAAAATGAAGAAAAGAGTGTCTTACACTAAGACACTTTCCCTCCACCCACCCTGTCATACAATGTGAAGCTAAAAAAAGCAAATCATGGGTTATACCGACGTGATAAAGATCCTAAACAATTAATTACAAATCATCAACTTTTTATATATATCAGTGGTATGTGGGCGGCTTCCTGCGCAAAGACTATTACAAAGTACCACACACAGTACACAGGAAGTTATATATAAATAAGTAATTATTTAAATACTATAATTGAATATACGTATGTTATACAATCTTTCTTTAATCTTTACACTAGCTTTTTCTCTTGCGGCTTTATTGAGAGTTGTGTATGACACTTGTTAGTAGCCGAGGTAGTTCTGGCCGCAGGTACCTAATGTTATATAGCTTACCTTCCTCCAGCAATGGGCTGTACAGGACAAAAATATTTTCTCAATTCGAATCATTAGTTCCTGCGATTAGCGCACTTAACCAAACAAACTATCCAGCTTTATAATATGAAAAAATAGCGGCATTTACTGCAGATTGATTATATAATTAATACCTACATTCAATCATGAACAACTTGTTCTCATAATTCAGACCAGCCTAATCAATTTTCACCGAATAAAACAACATTATACAAGGACTCTAAAGAGTACATAACCTTCGTTAGCAAGTTGGAATAAATGCTAACCTGTCTTAGCTAAGCTAATCTTTTTAACGTGACTTGAAAGCTGCAAGCCTAGGTCTCGAACATTTGGTGTTTCTGAGGCAACTTTGAAATTACACCAAAGTATTAAGAAAATCGATGGAAATACTTCTAACTGAAATTAAGTAAGTCGAACATTTAAAGTTTTTATAAATGTGAATTTGTAGGTCACTGACTCACTGTAAGAACTTGCCTTTGAAGTTGAAAAAATAGTATTAACACAAGTATTGCGGGCCCTATTTATGAGAAGTCGAAGCCTTTTCGGCCTCATGTTTTATACACAGGTACATAGCGCGCACCGATGTGAAATCTCGTATATGGGGCCGATTTCGACCTCAAACCGCAGTTCTCAAATCGAACTCAATTCTGGAGTGAGGCCATTGAGAGGTATGGTGAGGCAATGGCCGTTTCTCTTGACATCTCAAAGGCCTTCGACAGGGTTTGGCATGATAGCTTTATAGGAAAGTTACCAGCATATGGCTTACCCGATGACTTGTGTTCTTGGCTATCCGACTTCTTGAGGGACCGATCAATACGTGTAGTCGTGGATGGCTACTCGTCTGATATAATGGATGTAAATGCCGGTGTTCCTCAAGGGTCAGTGCTCTCTGCAACTCTATTCCTGCTCCATATAAATGATTTACTCATTCCTGGAATTCTTGGGTACGCAGATGACAGTACTGTCGTAGAGCGCTACATGGCTAAAGCAACTGCAAGTGGGCCTGAAATACAATCGCATAGGGATTCTATGGTTGAGCGCCTTAATTTGAACCTCAAAGCAGTCTCCGATTGGGGAGATGCTAATTTGGTCAGATTTAATGCCACTAAGACCCAGGCGTGTCTGTTCACCGCGAAAAAAAGGCTATTCGAATTACTCCCCTCATTTCGAGATGTATCGGTCCCGTTAAGCGACCACCTTGAACTTCTTGGCATTACTCTTTCATCGACTCTTAACTTTGGATCTTACATTGAGTCCAGAGCTCAGTTGGCTGCTAAGAAACTTGGCGTCCTCTCCAGGGTGACACAGTACTTTACACCTCAACATCTTCTCACACTGTATAAAGCACAAGTTAGACCATGTATGGAGTACTACTCTCATTTATGGGATGGTTCTGCCAAGTACCAATTACAGACCTTAGAGTCAGTTGAGAGACGAGCCAGAAGGCTAATCAATGACGGGACCCTTGTTGAAACTCAACTGCAGAACCTTAGCCACCGGCGTAGGGTTGCATCTCTGTCTGTGTTTTACCGGATACACTTCGGAGAGTGTGCCCATGATTTACATAGCTTGGTTCCCCCAGCCCCTTTTTACCTCAGAACTTCCAGAAATACAGCTTCACGCCATCCATACACGGTAGATATTCCTACCGTACGAACGAAACGCTTTGAGGCTACATTCTTTATCCGCACTGCGAGAGATTGGAACTCACTGCCGGCATCTGTATTTCCTGTGACATACAATGTGGGGGTTTTCAAAGATAGGGTGAATAGGTATCTTCTAGGCAAGCGTGCACCACCGTAGACCGCATCAATGCTCACCAGACTTGATGCGGTCAAACGCAAGCCTATTCCATATAAAAAAAAAAAAAAGAACGCGTTAATAATCCTTTCAATAAGGACCATGAACTACGTAAGACAAGTAGTCAATGAAACTAAGATGAGTAAAAATGAATGAGATCGGTTATGTTTGCGGTAAATAAATAAATATGATTTAAAAACAAGTCAGTATGTAATTTTGTCCGTATTTCCCATACATATATGTATAAACATAGGTTGATAAATAATTATTTAAATACTACATACATAATTGGATAAACCGATATTATATAATGTTCATTATGTAATATAAACATGGGTAAAATTGTTTTCTTTAAGATATATATGTATAACTGTATTTCCCCTAGATTTAATAAAAAATGTAATGGAATCTACCTTCTGACGAAGACAGAAAGGAGCCAGAGTCATTATAAACGTGATGGTGGGTTCGATTTCAAAAAAGTAATTAAATTTAAATTACTTTTATTTCCCTGCTATGGCAAGCCAAACTGGGATGTGAGTTCCACTACCCAATGTTTGGAATTTAGACGAAAAGAAAGAATGAAATATCTTGGCGCTAGGTTCCACTCTCTTTCCGCGTACTCAGTACTACACGTACAGCGTACGCGGGATAAAACCTTAAGTTAAAAGAAATAAAAAGAAACAACAATAGTTTTTTATTTTTCATAATGCGACCTGGTTGTCATTGTGGTCAATATTATTTCTAGTACGTACTGTAGTCTGTAATCGTCAATGACTTTCGCCAGATGATAACTGAAGACCAATCGATTGACGCGAGTCTTCAGAACCAGTCAACCCGTTTGGTCCCCGTAACGCCACATAGGAACACACATAAACTGATAAACACATTACCCTCCTTTGGGTCGCGCAGTCGGGTACACATGATACATAATGTCTCGTAAACATCAATTTACTTACAAACTACGGATAATTATTAGTTCTTATTCACGTTTACTTTGAAGGACATTTTGTATGTAGACAAGATTCTTGTAGCGTTATAATTTAATTATATTAAAGATATCTTAGTAGCGCAGCGAAGCATGTTTGTTTAATGCAAAACGTCGGTTGTGGGTTCGATTCCCGCGAGGGCGAATGTTTATAGTTTCCTTCGTCTGTTCTGTTGTGTGATAAAGATGAAAAAAAAATATATAAATAGTTGAAATACTAAAATTTAAATAAAATAATAAAAAATAAGTTGGCAATTACTCGCCCTTTGTATCACACAAAGCGCGCGGCGTTCAGTTCCGTAGTATCTTACACTGGGTTCCCATTGCCTACTCTGTCTTATTACAGTGTGAAGCAGTTTTTTAAAATACTATGCAAAAATACATGCAATAAAATATTGAAACCGAAAATTGTAAATTTACCTATCGAACAAGTTTGAGGCCGTCATGGGCGTGACTGTAACGCGAGGATTGTGGGTTCGATCTTCACTCGAGAGAATGAATTATTATTTACTATTTTCATTTCTTCACTGTGGTACCAACATGGGGAGGGGAACAGAGTGTCTTTACACTAGAATCGTTCTGCCTAACCTGCTATATGCGGGTTACAGCGTGAACATGATTTTATTGATTATTTTATTAAGTTTTTGTATAAATATACGAGTGTTATTTAAGAGTGATAAAATTCTTCGTTCTCTTTCTATAGATATAAAATCATTAGAATTTACAGGTACATTAGGTATAGGATTAAGGTCATCGCGGCGCAATGGGACTGCGTCTCGTTGTAAGGCTAAAGACAGTGGGTTCGATTATCACTTGGGGTACCTGCTGAATTAGGCATTATCATTACCTTGCTGTGTTATCAAGACTAAGCGCAGCGTTAAGTTCAGCCAAATAACACGCAATGTACTAAATACTGAAAAAAAGATAGAATGAAGTGTCTTGACACTAACTCTAGACACTTTACCTGCTACCTACATCCTGTAATATGAGACAACAAAAGTCACCTTTAAAAAACTTGTTTTAAAGAAATCTTTAGAATTTAATTCAAGCGTTATTTATAGTACATATGCTTAAAATATAAATTTTGTTGTTGTTTTAAAGTAGGTATATGACATTTAAAGATTTTGCGGAAAAAAATGAAAATATTATATATACTAGTTTCACGCCGTATCTCGCCCCATAGCAATCCTACTACGGGGCGGCCCCTGGCTATCCAGGCTATCCAGGCAGAGGGAACCTGGGAATCTAGTGTTAAGACACCCTGTTTACCATTAAAACACTTTAGTTCCCCACTTTCCACCGAATTGTTGAAAAATTGCGTGTTGGGCGGAACTCAACTTAAAATATTTAATATTTCGTTACCCGAGTGGGAATCGAACCCGCAACTACCGCGTCTATAGTCGCACGCTATGGCCCTTGCGCAACGTCGTCCTCAAGATATTCGAAGTCATTATAAGGTAACCGTGTTCACGTCGCGATGTTTGTAAGTTCAAAGTAAAACAGTAGCGCCTAACTGAACGCGATGGTTGTAGATTCGATTTCCACTCGAGGAAATGAAACATTTTAATACTTTCGATTTCTCTCTCTGGTAACGAGGAAAACTGCGGCTTTGAGTTCCGCCACTCAAGTTTAACACACTAATGTCTAAGTATGTACATATATATAGGTATTTTCATTTGCCCACGCAGGCAGAGTCGCTGGATCGCACGATCTTTACCATAAACAACTACTACGCAAATAGGTTAAAAAAAGTTCATTCATCTCGTGTATGGATGAGACGTTCTTAAGTATTTCTTTGTTTAATGAAGCTGTTTTACAGGAAGTATCGACGTCCTTCGTAAAATGCTTCCCTGATTGTTGTTAATTATATTGATTATTTGTTTTCATCTTCACGAGAAGACAGAGGGAACCTAATGTTGTGATATTTCCGTTCCCCTCGCCGAATTCTCAGTGCAATGTGTGTTGAGTAGAGAATCTCAATACCGCGGCACGTCTTGTTACTAGAGCATTAGAGAACATTAAGAGGAATTAAAATATAAATAAATAATAATTCATTCCCTCGAGTGGGCATCGATCTCACAACCGTAGGGTGTGCCACTGTGCCAACATGTTAAAGATACAGAGGCCGGCAGGCGCGGCGTGGCGCAGGGTCACAGCGTTTGACTGTGACAAACGCGAAGGTTGTGAATTCGATTCCCATTCGAAAGAATAAATTATTTTCATTTCCCCACTCTGGTAACAAAACGAAGGACGGCGTTGAAATTCTCTACTCAACACATTATATCTTAAAAAACTGAACAGAAACTGAGGAGGAGGAGGTGTCTTCAACCTACCCTGCTATGTGCGGGATACAGCGTGCAACTATAATAAATAAGTTTAAGGAAAATTTTCAAAAGCATAATAACATAGCGGTTTCTTGAATTGATATCTTAAAAGCAATAAATAGTTGTTTATTATCAAAATATGAAATTATAATTTAATTAATCGATTGTGGTTTTGCCATTTAACATAAATGTTAATCATGTTTAACGCCACTGGGCATGACGGGGGTTTTTGGGTTTGTTCAACCAAACAAACTTTTCATCACATTTATAACGAGACATTGTCTCAGTGCCATTGAACTATTTACAATCATACTAAAGTCAAATCTAATTAAATTGATATTTTGGAAATCATTTTAATTGTTTTTAAATTGGCTATTGATAAAAAAGCATGTTATAAAAACATAAACATGTCTGTATATATTAGCGTAAAAAAGTAACACAAGTTCTATGGAATGTGTTGGGAGCTGTTAATTTGAGTGGTCTACTAGTAGCCTCCCGGCTCCATCATCAGACCAGTTCGATGATAACATATTATTGTATTATCACATAAGCTACGTATAAGTAGATTAGATTTTTATTACATGGTTACAAGTCGACCTAATTCGGCGCAAGGGTCTGCGGTCTAATGCAGGAGCACAGCACGTCTTGTTGTGGGTTCAATTCTCAATCGAGAAAATTAAATATTTAATAGTTTCACTTCCTCGCTCTGGTGACGGGGCAAAAACGGAGTGTCATATCACTTAATTATCACCGAGCTTTGCTTGCTTATACATAACGTGATGTAATGGCGTGATGTAGTGGCACATAGTCTACCTCAGTAAATGGACTATCCAACAGAAAACGTTTTTTTAAATTCGGATTCTAATGTTCAGAACCCAAATTATAAAAAAACAGCAGCCTAACTTTTTTTTCCTTATAGCCATGTAGGCAGAAATATATTAATATAAAGACATTCCGTTCTCCACTCTCAATTTGACATATTGCTTGCAACGGAACCTAACTCTCATACCACGACCTCATATAATATGATATCTCACAACCACTTATTACTGAACAGTCTTCATGAAAAAGTTGACTAAATACACAATGTCTCGAAAATGGGACTGTGCGTGGGGAACGGAGTGTCGTAACAAAGGGTGTTACGTCCCTTCTATAGTTATGCGGGATATAGTGTGAAAAATTCTCATTATAACGGAAAACTCCGTTGTCTCCGCCTTTAAAGTAAAAAAAACTTGAACTATTTATAATATGAGTAATATTATTAGTAATATTAATATTATTATAGAATTAATGATATATCTCAAGGTCCTTCAACGGGTTTTTTGGTATTTTTTTAAAAATTGTTGTATAGTAAAAATAATTTAGATATAGCTCTCTGCCCTTCAATTTTAATTTTTAATACACTCCGTTCCCCACGCTCTGCGAACATTGCATTGTTGTTGTCTCGGTACCACAGCGGGGTAATGAAAAAAGTTCATCCCCTCGAGTGGGATCGAACTCATAACCGTCGCGCTCACAGCCGCTGCGCTACGATGGCTTTAATCATTTAATTTTCTTATGTTTTAGAAATATATCATATTCTGGATATAACTCAAAATATCATAGTTACAATATACAATAGTTAAGCCTTTGTGTCGCAGCGGGTTCTGTGAGGGTTCGATACACGCTCTATGTGCGGGATACAGCGTGTAGCTAACAGTATATGACCAACCAAATTTTAAAACTAGAAAAAAATATTATAAAGATGAAATTTATCTCAAATTAAATATACATTACAAACACTTAAGTCGCTTCTTCAAAAGCATATTCACAGTGTCTTATAAAATACACTCTAGTTTACACAAAACTATAAAAATACACAAAAAAAAACTTACCTACACACATAAAAACACTAAAATACACTAAAAACTCCAAAAAAAACACTATTTTCTGTATATATATTAACACAGAAACATGTCAACACGTCTGTCCTCGTGAAGTATAGACAACGAACTGGTTTCAATTAAAGTATGTAATTATTTATGACGCTAGTTATTCGCTTTTTTCCGCTTCACGCTGTATCACGCACATTGCAGGGTAGGCAGAGGAAACCTAGTGTTAAGACACTCCGTTCTTCACGCACTCGAATTTTCGAGGTATTGCGTTTCTGGAGTAACCTAACGCCGCGCGCTGTCAGAGTAAGTAAATATATTCAATATAATTATTTTTTCGATGTGTAATCGAATCCACTCCACTCACTTTTACAGTTAGACGCTATTCCACTGCGCCGTGACGGTCTTTTATTTACTTAAGTTACTTTCTTTCGTATATTTAGATTTACTTAAATAATAACTATTTTAATTTTCTTATGTTTTCTTTATACTCGTATGTAAGTATTGTGTAATAATACAAAAGAATATAGTGCCTTGAGGCCGTCGCGTCGTGGCGCAGGGGCCCAAGTGTGCGACTGTTAACGCCACAGTTGTGAGTACGATTCCCATGTGGGGTATGGATGGTTCATTTTCATATCCCCGCTCTGGTAACAATACAAAGGACGGCGTTGAGTTCCACCACTCAACACACAATGTCACGTAAGTTAAGCGGAAAGTAGGGCACATAGTGACTTAACACTTTGTTTATCTTTAAGAATTTAGCAACTGGCTGCTCCCCGTGTTCCTCCCACTATTGAGAGGCGGAAGTCAACGCAGCGGCTCACCTAAGTTAACCAGGATAATTTCGGTTTTTTAAAGGCGGTTGATTAGGCGCAATGATTTTGCATTAAAATTCGTCTCGTGGGAAAATTGGCACATAATTTGCTGTATTTAGTAGATATTATTGTATTTACCCAGTTGGGTTAAATAAAGAGCAGAGTTGGGTTCCACCAAGTACCTAATAGTGCCTATCTGTATAATACTCTTCTATTTCATAATATCTAATATTATGAAATAGAAGAGTTTGTTTGGTTGAACGAGCTTGACAGGAATACAGGAACTACTGGTTCGAAATGATTTTTTTTAGCTTCGTGCTACAGCACGTGGTACACCACGCACATGCGAGGTAGGCAGAGTGAACCCGTTACCATTAAAACACTGTTCCCTGAATTCTGGAGGCATTGTATATTGAGTGAACACAATAATGTTTGCGGATTATTTGGCGCCCCGGCGCGGCGCCCGGGGCGTGATTGCCCCCTTGCCTCCCACTACGCCACTGACTAATATATTCGACCAAACAAAATCTTCAGTTTTAAAATATAAAGGATTCTTTTCGAATTATCTACTATAAGTTGAATGACGGAACCAAACGCCGCGGTTCGAAATCAAAATCAGTGTCTTTCATTAATCATTAATTTGAACTTAGAACCCATAATGATAAATTTACAATTAAAGTCCCTTTTCCAATACATTTTGAGTCACTGCGATGAGTAAAAATTAATAAATTATTTATTGTTATAAGGAAAAACCAAAATGAATTATATTAAGGTTTATATAGGTACATAGAATCGATTATTATGGCGGAAATAGTAGGTTTGATTCCTAGATTTTTTAAGATTAGAGTACTTTTTTTGTTTAGTACTATAAATGATAATCTATACATCCGTTACTGAATGACTGACAGACAACACACAATCAATTGCGTGTTGACTGGCAGAGCTCAACGCCGTTTTTTTGTCCACTGCGACATGACGACCTCAAACCCTACTGTTAAGGCTCCATATAAAGCAATCCATCCTTTATTATTCGATCATTCATCACTCGTTGATGAAAATAAACCGAGTACCTGTGTTCTGAGGCCAATTATGGTGCAAGGGAACAAACGTGTCCCACTCGATGAAATTAAATATTTATTTAATGGTTTCATTTCCTCGCGCTGATAAAGAGTTCCGCTACTCAACGCGCAATGCCTCGAGAATTCGCCGGAAAGTGGAGAACGGAAGTGTCTTAGCGCCAAATAGTGTAAAGTTGGTTAAGTTCCACTGAACTAAACTAACTAAACACTTAAAAAATCTATATATTTCTTACCTCTTCCACAGTCCTCAATTCTTGCAACCAGTGTCTTAATCTTATCCATGAATTCTGTGAACTTGGTTCGTAACATATTATAGCAGCATGAGCACCTCTATAGTACATTTTTGTCATTGCTTCATATCTAAAAACAAAAAATTACAAAAGACCAACATTTACACCTAATTTAAAGGCTTCTTTTTCTTGAGTCTGGTGTTGAGGCAAAGCGCGGCGTTTAATTCCGCCGCTCAACACACAATCTCCCCAGAATTCAATGGAAAGTGGGGAACAGTGTCTTAACACTACATTCCCTCTGACTACCCTGATGTGTGTAGGACACAACATGAAACTGATTTAATTTAATTTCTTTATATTATACAATATCACATACCTTTCACTGCCAGCAGTATCCCATATACCAACATTAAAATCTTTTCCATCTGAATGCATTTGTTTTGCACAAAATGCTGCACCGATAGTCTGTAAAAAAATTCAAATGTTACTAACATTATACTAACACTTCTGATATTGAGGCAGTTGTGTTAGAGCAGTAAAATCTCTGAATGTAAGCACAATGGGTTCCTTTCCCACTCAAACATATATTTTTTTGTTGTGACAAAATCTTGAAAATTGGCTGATTTTTATAATTTATATTAACAGAAATATACTTGTAGCTATTAAAGATGTAATTATAATGTAGTATAGTAGTAAAATGGTTTATAGTTTTAAAGTTAATTACATTATTATGAATGTTATTATTACACATTTTTTTAATATAATATTAGACTAAATCAAAAGAATTTGTAAAAAGATAACTTGTATTCTTTTTAAATTAAATTGCTTAAATTTTTTTTCTTTGTTAATATTAAGAACAACAAACACAACAAAGATAAACAATTATTTAAACAAAATAAGTATAAAATACCATAACTTTGAATTATAGGTCTTAAATATAATATAACTTACATTCTGGTAAGGAGTCCCTGAATTAAACCTACAATTTACAAATCTTAGAACTAAGCTAGTTTTTCCGACATGTTCACTCCCCAAAAGGACTATTTTAAAATCACAGCGGCTCATTTTTCTCTCATATATTCCTATTTCGATTATAAAAATAATATTTTTATGGTTAAATTAACTCATATTTCAGTTTTTTCTTATATTTTTTATATATAAATATTCATTGTTTATAAATTATAGAACATAAACAATGATATTACAAATACAAATTACAAGCTTTGTATTTGTAACTGTAAGTCTATTGTATAAAAAACTCTGTGAATCGCATGACCAATGTCAAATTCAATTTGATAGTTTGACATTTTAAAATATTGCCAGTATAGAGAATTTTAAATATAAACAAGGTGCCTAATAACATTTTTTTTTCAACCAAACAATATTTTTTTCTATTTGCAGTTGTTAGAAGTTTTTAATCAAACCTATAAAATATGTCTATATATTATATTTATTAACTGACTTATTCAATTATATATATTTATTATTAACTGACGAAATCCCTCTCCTTTTCTGAGCTACTTTATGAATAATTCTCCTTTGGTTTAGGAAATTACATCATATATTAGAAACTAACTTAACTAGTCACAGTATTTGTGTATAGGATGATTATTTTACGGATGGAAAGTCACGATTTTGCTACATTCTATATTTACCAACGACAAAAATGTAATAAAATATTGATGAAATTAACATGGTTTTAACGAAATTATTCTTATAACATTACGAACTAGTTTCAAAACTAAAAAGAAATACTATTATTACAATTGTGCAATTACAATTTTACTGGTTAAATTCTAAAAAATATATACTTAAATCAAATAATTTTATATTTGTGATAAGTAATATTAGAAAAAGAAAATGTTGCATCTACAAATCCATTTTTACTTTGGTCTAAAGTATTTCTAATTCTCCAAGCTTCATCATTTGAAAATATTATTAACAAATCAATCTCAATAAAAAGTAGATACTTCTTACTTTGCTTGCAAATAATATGTATTTTAAAACAGCCTATTATTTTAAATCGCATTTAAAAGAAATAAAAGAAAAATAATTGAACGGATTTATTTCTTGGCACTTCGAGTACCTATAAAATATTACATAACCAAGAACTATAAATCTACAAATAGAAAAATAACGCATATAAAAATACAAATGTTTAAATTGCGATATAATTCACTTTCATTCACTTTATTTGACTAGTAAATTTAAATTATCCAAATATAATAATTCCATAACATAATTATTTATGTTTACAGTCATAGTCTGTTCCACTACGGCCTTAATGGATGAATCGTAAATATAATATAAATGTTCCATTCGAGTCAACTTGAACTGACAACCATCATGCACTTGCGGATAAATGTGAATTGCGCCACTATGACCTTCACGCTGTGTCCCGTATTAAGCAGGGTAGGTCGACTAGGTGCCTCTAGTGTTAAGACACTTTGATTTCAACTTTTTTAACATCGCGTGGCGAGTGGCAGAACTCTACGCTGCGCTTTACCTTTTTCACCAGAGCGAAGAAAAGAAAATAATAAGTATATGAGAGGTTCCCAATATTCTTTTCATTTTTACTTATCCCTTGTAAGCAGAAGAGCTTGTAGGCCGAATCGACAACAAACACCATCACATCTACAGGCACTGCGTCGCTGTACCACGATAGCTAACAGTGTTATGGAATCACTTTCACTCTTGGCTGGTTTCTACTTCATGATATCTTTACATATTGAATAAATGCTTATATCACTGCCTTTTTAACTATATTATACCTAAATGTACCTAACATTTAAACTACTATAAGCATTACAAGTTAGGTATCTAATATAAAAAACCTAGTGATCAATTACTCTGCTTTTTAATTTTTAGAGGGAGATTAGATTTTTTATCTGAGCGCTTTATCCCGCATATAGCAGGGTAGTCATAGTGGACGTAGTGTCAGGAAACCTCGTTCTTCTTTTTTATGAGAATTGAGATAATGAGTGGCAAGTGGCAGAAATTAACGCCATATATATTTGAGGAGCGAGGAAATTAAATAATTAAATTCCCGATTGGGTAGATAAAACCCACAATGGTCTCGAGATCTATTCGTAACTTTGTGAAACTGAACAAACAACCCTAGGTAATATTTTAATAACATTGTTTTTAAAGTATTTTCGTAAAGAAATTGAACCTACAACACTAGCAACAATGATAACAGACATCATTGAAACGATAACACGGTAATTATTTCCAATCCCTTTGACATAATTATATTTATTTTATTGTAAAGAAGAACATGATACTCCAACGAATCAAATCATGGTAAATCTATATTATAATATATTAATCAGTTAAATACATCCTGTAGGATGATCAACAGAACAGAAGCTATATAATATAAATAACCAACCAATTTTGCTCAACTTTCAACTTATTATTTGCAATACAATAAGTTATGAAACATAAACATAATATGTAGGTTATACCGTAAATAAACATGTTCAACTTATAACAAACCGCTGTAAAAATTAGACTAGACACGTAATTATTGATCACTCCCCTCTCAAAAATATTGATTTTAACCATTGCTAATTCAACAAAGAAATCTAAACTCTAACTCTAAGTTATAAATATGATAATGCAATAATAAAATTGGTTAAAAATAATAATATGTTATTACTTTATTAGTAGCTTGATAAAGGCACAAGTGTTTGTTTAGAGCTATAACTTACACATGTTTACTTTACATCTCATGTTAGAATATGTTTTGGTTTATTTATTTTTTCTTAGCTTACAGGCAGCAGGAGTCGAGTGTTGAAAATCTCTGTTCCACAGGCGCTGCCCAATTTTCGAGACATTGCGTGTTGATTGGCGTAACTCAACGCCGTGCTTTATTTATAGAGCAAGAATTGAAAATGTTTAATTCCTCCGAGTGGGAATAGAACCCACAACCGACGAGTTTAAAGTCAGTCGCTATACTGTTGCGCCACGACGACCTATGAAAATAAATTAAAAAAATGTTGGAGTCAATAATCTTTACTCTTTGGTGTCACCTTTTTTGTGCAAAAGATATTTAATTTAACAAGTTTCAGAAACGAGAATTTCAAGAATACATACTTATATAGAAATAAATTTATTCATAAATTAACACTTCTGCGTAATTTTAGTGAATTTTTAAATATATCCATATATAAAATAAATTCTTTAAACTCGACACGACGACGATCGACCAAAAATATTCATATTACATTATTTTTAAAATAAAAAAAAACAATTAAAAGGCATTCAATTCAATTCCACTAATAAACTTACCACAATTATTTTATTTGATTTAAATATTAAATAAA
Source organism: Heliconius numata (assembly GCA_016802625.1). Lineage (NCBI taxonomy): Eukaryota > Metazoa > Arthropoda > Insecta > Lepidoptera > Nymphalidae > Heliconius > Heliconius numata. Next base: position 347,375 of record JAEBDU010000085.1, read on the forward strand.
AAAAACCCTCATAACAAAACCAAAAATTATATTATTACAATTTAGGTCAAAATAATAAATCACAAATTACAAAACACATAAAGATTTTTTTTATTAACTTTTTAATTTTACAATATTAAGTAAAGACTAAAGTATTAAAGCGATACAGCCAAGGTGAAACCGTACAAAAGGAATAACCTCGATGCGATAACGTTGCTTTATCAAAACTAATTATGAATGCCAACTCAGCGACGGACCTATCTATACCTACAATATTTCAACACTGTTTCCTCCATCTCACTTATCCCACACCCAACATTAAAGTTGCTATTTTACATACAAAAAAAATATATATTTACAGTCATATTATCAATTTATATATAATAAAATAAGTTTTGAAATATTATTTGTATTGTAAATAAAATAATATACTGATTTTAAACCGTATTTAGTATTATTTTCTTATTTTATAAGTTATACATATCAATTTAAAAGTCTAAACGTTATTAATGCGTCACGTAAACTAATTTCTATATAACACAAGCTATTTTGTACCCTATTTCTTCAAGATAAAAGTTATACAACCATATTAAAATGACTAACACTTATGTCATTTTGTTAGGATTTAAGAGGACATTTTAATTTGGTTGGTTCATCCAAAATGCTGCCATAACAAAAATGATTTTGTCTTTTTCCCACATAACACAGGCAGTAGCTTCACCTTCTTGGTAAAGCAATGGACGTAGACATAGTTTATAGAAAATACAATATATTGTTTATATACGGTGTGTACGCATTCGTAAACTTTTAAAATCACTTTTAAATTGAATAACAAAACAAAACTGTGTATTTACAACGTTTGTTAATAATAAATAAGTTGTTTTTCACACGTTTCAAGTAAACCTTTCTAGCCATTAATAGTTTTAACAATTGATCGGATTGAATTAGTTTATTTCTCTTCGTATATTGTTTTCGAATCTGATCGTTTTTTGTTTGAATTAAGTTTTAAGTGACATTTTAGCTGTTTTAGTGTTTAATTTGTAATGTACAAACGAATTTTTATGGTTTAGAGGCAAGATGGTTTCTTTTTGTGTAAGTATAATGACAGTTTTTACTGCTTTACCAATATTTGATAAGAAATATAATTATTAACAACGTTATAAAGCATAATTACAATGTGTTTTAAGTGTTTTAAAGGCCGTTGTGGCTCAGTGGTACAGAGTGTGATTGTTAACGCTACGGTTGTGGGTTCCATTCCCATTCAGGGGAAAGAATAATTTTCTCCCTCCAGTAACAAGGAAAGCGCAGCGTTGAGCTTTGCCACTCGACATGTAATGACTCTAAAATTGGAGGGTGGAGAATGGAGTGTCTTAACATGTTCCCTCCCTATCATGCTAAGTGTGGAATACGGTATACAACTAACAAAACCTTTTTTATTACATGTTATTGAAAGATTGTATACCCCTAACTTATAATACAAAAAATAATGTTGTTACTAAAGTTCTAAACAAACAGGAATCTCAATAGACTAGTGTTAGTTGAAATGTAAAATATTTACATTTAAAAGTTATTGCATTTTTACTTTTTATGATACTTATTAAATTTTGGTATATTTATAATTTTTTTTATTTAGTTAGCGTCATACTGTAACCAGCACATACCAGAGTAGTCAGAGAGAATCTAGTGTTAAGACATTCCCATTAAGTCACTTTTGTTCGCTACTTTCTGACAAGTTTCAGTGGCAGAAATTGAATCGAACCCAATCGTGCCCATGCACAACAATGGCCTCAATATTATATTTACTAGTTATTTATTTTGTAATATTTATGTTAGTAAATAAATTATTAAAAATAATATATGTATTTGCTCATTAAATATAAATTTGATTGAAAAAAGCATGCTTGCACTGTTTTGATAAAACTATAACATAACTGACTTACAAATTGGGGCCTCTGCCAAATTTTATATGCCTATAACCTTTCTCAATAAATGGACTATCCAACACAGAAAATATTCTTCAATTCCATAATTACTTCCTGATAATAAGCATGTTCAACCAAACAAACTATAGCTTTATAATATTATTAGTATAGATTTTCAGAAATTAAATATTTGTATATACATAATTTGCTGTATTGAATTAAGAAATTAATATTTGCATCCATAAGTACTAACTTTATAAAGCTGAAACATACACTTAGAATGTGTCATATGTCAACACAAGTACTTGTGCACTTGTGTCCTAAGTACATAAAATTTATTAATTAACAACTATTTAACAATGCAGACAAAACCATAGACAAAGCTAGTAAAGTATATTTGTAATAGTTGTAATATAAAAACTTGGGCACTGCACTTGTAACCTATGGCTTTATAGACAATGTTTGGTTGTAAGTACAAGGGTTGTAGGTTCAATTCCTACTAGGAAGTTAAATGTTATTTTTAGTTGAGGTCCCTCATTCAACATGCAATATCTCGAAAATGGGTGATGTGTGGGAAATGGAGTGTCCTAACTCTAGGTTCCCTTGCTAAGTTGTTTTATGTATTTAATTAACTAAATTTTTCCATTTTAGATATACATATACATTTTAAAGTTTATGAGGATGGATTTTTAACACATTTTTAAGCAAAAAGTAGTTTTTGTTATATGTAGATGTAACTTTACAGTGATCTAGCTTATACAATTAATGTAAACATTTTGTATGATTTGGCTATAATATGACAATAAGGTCGCTAGTAAATTATATTTTACCTTTCATTTCCAGTAAATAATAATAAACAATGGCACTGTGCGAGAGCCAACTAGACTCGGTGCATCAGATCAAAACTGATGAGCAAACTGCCAATAAGAAGATGGAGCCCAACGGTGATATGTATGGTTTGGATAAAGGTTTGTTTTATTTTTTGGGTATTTAGATTGTAGTGGATTCAAAGCTTTTGCTGTAATTTAATTGTTAAAGTTATTTTTTTATAATATCCTGAATATCGAAGGGTAGGCCTCTGCCTAGAAGCCTACCCCGCTAGGGATAAAGAAAAAATCCTTAGAATTTTTAAATTAATTATTTATTTGTTAAACTGAGGTAATAAGTATACTAATAGCAAGTGATATCGAAAGTTACGTCGTCGTGGTTGCTTCAGTTAATTGTAGATGGCTGCCGCAGATTTGATTTGAAGGTTTTTCTTACTTTTGATTATTTTGTTCCCGAGCGCGAGGCAAACAATGCGTATTAGTCCAGAATGCTTAACATCAAGGCAGACACGACAATTTGTTCGTAGCAACAACAGAAAATATTTGTACTTATTTAGTATTAATTACTTTTTTATTAAAAATATTTAATTGAAATTTCAAATTTAAACCTACAGGATGATAAAGAAAGGAAATAAATAATTTAATAATTAATTGTACTGCTTGTTTCTCTTAAAAGAAATTAATTGTTATTACTTTATTTTCCAGTGCCTCCACTACCACTGAGTGTGGACTATCGTTCCCCGGTCTCTCACTTTGTGCCGCCAGCCGTGGAGTTGTACGCCGCGAGACACAAGCCTGAGATAAATGTTGGTGAGTTGCGCCTGCATTTTAGTAATTTTTGTAGATTTTGCCCGAATAATTTGAGAAATGGGGAAAGGTGTATTTTGGGTTTTTGTTTTGTGGATAATAGATGGGAAAATAGATTTATTTAAAATATTTTTTTAGTTGTTTAACAGTTAGTAGGTAAGTTTGAAGGTTAAGTAGTTAGTAGGGATTCACGATATATTTTACTTTTTCATATTTTTGGCATCACCATTGTTCTAAATACGTTTACCGTCCAAGCATATTTATTAAATATTACTTAAAATATATAATGTAATGTGTGCATGGTTTTATGTGAAGTAAGTTTTTATAGATATTAAATATGAGAGGAATAGAATAAAGAAAAGAAAGAAAAGTTCATATAATTATTCCAAAAAATATGTTTAACTAAATATTTTGAAAATTATATTATTTTTATCTTTTTGTACGCCCGCATATATTTGAGTAGACAAAGTAAAACTAGTTAGTGTTATGGCACTATTCTTCATTTACTATTCATTTTATAGACATTGCGTGTTGTGAAGCGGAACACAACGCCGCGCCTCGTTACCAAAAATATTAATAAAAAATTAATTTTCCAAAATTTGAACCCTCATCTACTTAAGGAGCACGCCGTAAGAAGATAGCGGGCCAAAATTTATTATAAGTAATAATGTCTGGATTTTATTATTATTTTTTATCACTAATAGAACATGCTATATAAACTATAAAGCAATCTATTAATATATCAATATTTTTTTAAATATATGTGTTACTTGATAATGTATTTTTTTATTTAAATATAGGCAGAAATAATATAGAGATAAGATAGTTTCTTTTTTATTGATTTTTTAAAAAACAAAGACTATGAGAACCTCTATTCATCGATGTTGCTCCGAAGTAGTTAGAAAATGTAAAGCTTAATAGTTTTGTTTTATTTTAGTTATTAATCAACAAAAAATAGCTTCTTTCGCCTTTTTTTCTTTATTTTTGCATGATTTTTTTTATTTTTTCGCTCTAAAGCTCCCGCGACGAGTCAAACGCCACCGCCAATGAAAAGAAAAAGAGGAAGACCCAGAATTGATAAAACAAGCCCGGAATATCTTGCTAATTTAGCTGCAAGGAAACAAGCAAGGGAAATGGGTATGCACCATCTTGTTTTGTATATTTTAAATATTTTTTTGTGATTTTTCGTATTCTTTGTAAGGTTTGGTAGTGCATAGATTGCATGGCATGTTGTTTAATTAGATTTTTTTTATTTTAGTGTATTTTTTAAAGTCTTAGAGTATTTCATAATGGCCAATTATTATATTTAATGTTTTTTATATTTAATGTTTTTTAAAAGTATTATAAAGCTTTATATGTTTTAGAATCGTTTGAAGCTCTAATAAGCTATTGAGTTTGATATTTTTATTTACACCTTTCTTTTCTTAACATAATTTGCGGTGGAAAGTTGTAATATGTATAAAGATAATAATTTAACGTGGAAACATAAAAAATATGACATCATACTGTGATTTTGCAGTGGATTATTGGTTGCGATTTTTTATGCATATCTGTACATTAAAATAAAAAAAGTACTCACATGTAACATAACGTCGTAGAACTCCAACTTTAACGCTAAAACGGGGATAAATTTCTATTTGCAGCGGCTGTAATGAATAATCGCGTGGAATCGGGGGAAAAGCGTAAGCGAGGAAGACCGCGGGTGGATAAAACTAGTCCCGAATATCTGGCTAGGAAACGAGCTAGGGAATTAGGTTTGTATTCATTTTGATGGGTTTTTGTGGATTGTAGTGGATTTTTGTATCAGTCTTGGCTAGTTTTGGGTGAATTTTTTGGTAGTTAATATATAATTTTTAACAAATGTTGGTTGTTTAGCTACAAAATGGGTTGGTAAAGTAAATTGTCTATGGGTGCTCTATGTAGTGTGGCGTGGATTTAGCTTTTCTAAATTAACAGGATTTTTTGAACATATTTTGTTAGTTTACAGAACTGATAAATATAAATAAGATATAAAGGTAAAGAAATAAAGACTATGGACTTCGCGTAGAATTGTGTAAGATTTTTACTGATTTTCGTGATTTTAACGAAATGATATAGTTAAGTTATGTTTTTGTCTCTACACGTCTCCGTTTCACACTTGTTTTGTTCTCGCATAGCAGGGTAGGCAGAGGGAACCTAGTGTTGAGACATTCCGTTCCCGGCGCACCACCGAAATAAAAATAAATATAATTATTCCCCCGAATTAGGCTCGAATAACTTCTATTACTATTTACACCAATTTGGAATAAATTTAAAATATTTTAACTACTACTTTAATGGGTCTTGTTAACTAGTATACGTTGTACAGGTGATTGTGTGATTTTTTTTAAATTTATTGTATGAAAATTCAAAAATTTGGATTTTTTGATATATAACCTTAATATCAGGTTTTAAAGTGGTTTTTCGATTTTTGTTGTTGAAATTTATTTTTAACAATATTTGGAAAAATATTTTATATTTAAAACACAGTGATGATTGATGTGCATGTTTTTTTTACTGAGTAGACTTTAGTGCATTTTAATAAAGTAGATTGTCTCTGTCTTCATTTTATCATTGCTTTAAGAAACCTCCTTGAGTATAAATTTAAACTTTTATTTTATAATGAAATGGAGGTTCTCAATTATTGTTTGTAATGTATAAATAAAAAGTTAATTAATTAGACAATTCATTTTGTATTATTTATATGAAATTTAAGTTAATGAAATATATAACAAATTATTTTGTTCTGATAAAATAATTAACCACTTTTTACATAATTTGGGTAAATCATATAAAATATTGGCATTTTTCTTGGAAATATTAAAAAATGCTAAAATACATATATTTTTTAGAGGAGGAATGATTTTGTTTTTTTTTTTCATTATTGTTTTTTTTTGTTTAAAACATTAATATATAGACAAACAAAATGTAAATGTACACAAAATTCTCCCCAGAAGCATTAGAAAAGAAAGCGAAGAGGGAATATAGAAGGCGAACTACTGGAGGTAAGTGGATTTAATTTTTTTTGTAATTATCACTTTATAAAATGGATTTTTATATGACTCGTTCAGTGTCAAATGAAATAAATTCAAATGAATAAATTCTTAAAATAAAAATTAAATAAAATAACATATTTTGGAATATTTTTAGGATATGAATTAAAATAAAATGTATTATATTATATTGTGGTATATAAATATCGTAAGTAAGAAGCCGTCATAGTGGCCGTTGTGTCACAGCACCACAGTGTCTGAATGTAAACTCGACGGTCGTGGGTTCGATTTCCACGCGGTGGAATGAATTATTTTCGTTTTCGCACTCGAGTAACAAAAGAAAGCGCAGTTTTGAGTTCCGTCGCTAAACATACAATGTCTTGAAAATTGTGCGGTACGTGGGGAACGGAGTGTCTTAACACTAGGTGTCCTCGACCTACCCTGCTATATTTTCTGTGTACACGTTGAAGCTGAAAAGAAAGGAAATATATTTTCTAGAATAACTGAACAACTGAACGGCTTATATAAAAAAAATATTTTTTATTTGAAATACTAAGATTAATGCTAATATGCAAATACTAAGATTAATGCTAATATGCAAATACTAAGATTAATGCTAATATGTAGTAGTTATGCTAACATTATTTTTAGTCTGTGGGACTATGTCTTTATGGGAGTGAATATAAATTTTCTTTTATTATTTATGCACATTTGACGCCAATGCTAAACTAGTATTGAAAACAAATATTTTCATATTGTGTTATAGCAAAAAATATAAAAATATAAATTAATTTAAAAAAAAGAAGTTTACTATGATACGAAAAACTGGTTTACCACAAATTAGGCAAAGTAGGCTGAGAAATTAGTGGCGAGTCTCGTTGCAGTCAGAGTGTCTTAACACTAGGCTTCCTCTGCTTACCCTGTTTACCTACCTGGTTATTTTAAAAACATTTTTTTAAGGAAATTTAATAATTCCTTCAACGTTTTAAATTTTTCTATATTAAGATATTCCTTGCGATATATGAATTGAACCCACAACCACCGTGTTGCTTTGGCATATAACAGCTGCATCATGAAAGTATTTTTTAGAAAGTAATAATCGCAAAAAATATCAAAATTCTCTACATTTCTTAGGCAAAATCGTTAAAACATCAAACAATATGGCGTCGCGTGTTAAAAAAGTGCCAACAAATAAAGCGACAATGAGAAAGACATCTCAGAAGGTGTCGGTGAGAAAGAATGATAAAAAAATTATAATGCGAAGAAATGCCAAATTTTTGAAACGGAAAGGTAAAAGAAAGTAGATAGGTGCATGCATTGTTACATATTTTGGAAAATTTGAGAATATTTTTTCGATATCTGATAAAATTGTTTATGGTCGTAATAAGCTTCTTGCATGATAGGGAAAATTAAATGAGGCATGGTATTGTAGCCTAATATAAAGTAATTTTGTTTTAATAGGCGTTTATTTAAACTTGTTTCATAGAAATGTAGCAACTCAAATGTTGGGATAAAAATATTATTTGGGATTGATTTGATTTTTCGTATTTTATTGTATTAGATATGTTATTAATGTTAGTGGATACAATTTGCAAGACAAAACGACGGTTGACGGCGGACGGTCAAGAGCATGAGGCTAGTAGATGTAGGCTGTCGATTATATTTAATATTTATAATTGTTTCTAAACAAATATGTATTTAGACGTAGATGGTTGTATTTTCTTTCGTATTATAAAATAGGATGCGTTGGTTTACGTAAGCATGATAAAGACTAGTTTTGGATAAACATAGTAAATGTTGTTTGTAAAGTGATTCTTGTACGTTTACAGTATGATTTGTATTGTTTTAATTTTTTTTTATAAGAAAGTATTTTCTTTCCCTTACTGTTATTATTTTACTATATCTATTATTATTATCTTTCTGCGCTATATTTTTATGGAAAATTATTTTTTAAACTTATTGTTGATCAAAATTTTGTATTTCATCATTTATATTTATAAATTAGATTTCTTAAATTATTAAATGAAGTCAATATTTTTTTTACTACATGCGCTTTAAAGTATAATATATAGTATAGTATAATTAATATTGTTTTTACACAAAAATAAGTAATTTGTACCATATTTAGATTCAGCCGCTTCGTCATCGGCCGGTGAATCAACGCCGCGCGCAAAAAGAAAGTATACCAAACGAGCTCCTAATAAGAAAGATTCTGTAAGTATACAATAATATAGTTCGGTTCGGTAGTAGCGGGTAAGTCGTAGTTATAAAAAAATATAAAAACTATTTGAATTCAAAAATATTTTTTTTAATTAAAAAAATATATTATATTGATTGCTTACCATCCATAATTTCCGAATTTAAAATGTCGAATTGGTAACCTTTATATATATTTTCCCTATTTTTCTTGGTTTTATAGACAGCAAATGCAGAACGTGTAAAGGGTAAGCGCGGAAGGCCGAGGAAGTCCGATCAGCTAGCTAATAAACAGCCGCAACAAGGAAGTGAGTTTATTCTTTTGTCAATTTTATATATAAATCGTGAGACGTTTCTGTCCCAAAAGTTGTGATAACTAATTACCTAATACAGTTTGAAAAGTTAATAGTTTTAATAGTTTGAAAAGTTTTAAAATGTTATTCCACACTAAGGAAAGAAAAACATTTTAATAAACTTATAAACATTTTAATGTAGCGAGACTCAAACCAGCCTCTTGGTGACCGTCTATCATATTTTCTATTATTAAAATTATAATTATATTTGTGTTGATGATTGTTTTTAGCATTTTGAGTTAGTTAGTCAACAATTAACTAAACCTCGTACCCACATACACATAACAAAAAATCTGATTTTGTGATTTTTTTTTAATCTTTCAGAGATACGAGTGAGAAGTAACCTGATGCCGTCTTCCACTGAACCGATCTCCTTGGACAGCGATGACGAGCCGGATTTGGGTAATTTTTTTTAATTTTCCGTCCAAAAAAACCTTTTGGTATGAGGAATGATTATTTTTTTACACAAAAAACCAGAAAAATATTTTGGTTTTTTGTGTGAGAATAGGGATTTTATTGTATTTATTTACTTAAAAGTAATATGTACATTTCCAAATTCATTGTTTTTTATTTTTAAATATTGATATTAATTTAAATAATTTTTTTTGCAAGTAGGGTGTTTTTGCTCTTGTTTATAAAATTACAAGGGACCATCGTGTCACGCGTGGCAGTGATTGTGAATATTTGTTTTTATTTGTCTGTTCTAGGAGACAAAATGCGGTGTTGTGTTCCGTAACCCAACACGCAATGTCTATTCGATCTTAACACTAGGTTCTCTCCATCTACTATGCTAAGTGATGCTAAAAAACATTTATTTTATGTTTCTGTAGAATCGATCAAAAATTTTTTTTTTTTCAGGATCTCCGAGTCAAGCGTCGGATTCATTAAGTTTAGACGAAAATCTAAGAGCGTTAAGACATATACATGAGAAATACGCTAATATTGACAAGGTAGGTAGGTAATTGGCTGAAATTCGAAATAGAGTTCGGTTTTATCTCGTGTTATGTAGATAAAGTAACAAGTAGAGTTACATCAAAATGCTTAATATGATGAATTGTAACCCCTATAGAATTTGATAAAAATAAATGTACTGTTCACAGTAAGAGATTGTTTTTATTAAAAAACCAATAGTTCCTGAGATTAGCGCATTCAACCTAACATACTCGTCAGCTTTATAATATTAGCATAGATCTATATATTCATTAAATTGTTTGTTCCAGGATGATCTATACGAAGCACATTTACTAGCGGCTAATTTCAAAAAGCCATCAGATCAAATGGACCAAACGGAAAGAGAGAGAGATGATGACGTACTTTCAGTACGAAGTTCGGAAGGTAAGAAGTAAAAAACATATATATTAAAGATTAGCTAATTGGTAGAAAATTATATAATAAAAAAAGTTAAAACAGTACAAAATATAAAAAAATAAAAAAGCTAATTGATAAAAAAAATGAAAGTAGAAGATGATTGGCTAAAAAGACAAATCAATTTTATGCATATAGCAGGGTAGGCAGAGGGAACCTAGTGTTAAGACACTCGAAAAATTCTTTCCGCCGAATTTTTCGAGTGTCTTAACACTAGGTTGGGTGGGGAAGGAAATTGTCGTAATTTGAACGGAGTGTCATAACAAGGGGAACATGGCAACCTACCCAGAATCCCTTTCCCTACTCTGCAATATTTAAAAAACTTCCCACTTTTCGAGACATTGCTTGTTGGGTTGTGGAACTCAACGCTTTGTCTATCAATATCTTTTTTCTAAACATTTTTATGATGTTACTCCTGGACTCTTTTATAGGTTTTAATGTTACAAAGTTTCCTGTATGTCTATTACAGGTGCATCGGTAAAAGAGTTAAACACAAGAACAGAGAAATTAGAAGACAGTTCAAACTCCGATTCAGATTCTAGTTCGGGCTCTGGTAGGGGATTTTTTTATTCTTTTTTCCTTATGTGTGTGTATGTATCTAACTGTAACTGCGTGGCATCATTTTTGGCATTTCTTGAAAACTTAATTGAGAGTATTCTTAGATGAAAAAATATGTTCGGGAGTTTGAAGATCACAAGCTCTTTTCCAGTTGTTTATATAGTGTTTTTTTTATAGTATTGGCTTTTAAATCATTATATTTGAGGATGAGGAAAATCTAATCAGAAGGGAAACATGGTAAAATGTAATGATTCTTTAACACTAGATTTACGGACGCGTCAATTTGACGCATCAAGTCAATTTGACGGCAAGTGAAATTACAGAAATGTTGACATTTTTATTTTTTCTCTTCTAATGACTTTTATTCATTGATCGAGGGAAATATGTATTGAAGTCTATTTTCTTTAAAGTTTTGAAATATTGAACTTCTCTGTGCGGTATACCTATCTCTACGAAAACGCGTCAATTTGACGCGTGAACGAATACATATAACAACAATTAGAAAATAATGTAATTATATACTATAAGTAAAAAAAAACAATATGAGACATATATTTATGAAAAGTGTTTATTATTCAATAATTTTATTATACGTTATTTCAATATTTTGCATTTATTTCGCGCATCTTTTACACACATACTCAATTTGTTTAAACATTTCCAATAAACAACAGCTTAGCTGATGGAATTCGCTATGAAGAGGTACACAGAATGGCAGGTACTAGCGAGGATGTCACAGTGAGAATGAAGAACGTGCTCAGCTGGTTCGGGCACGTCGAACGAATGAGTGATGAAAGAATGGCAAAAAAGATCTATGGTGGAAAAGGGGGCGGTAAGAGAGATAGGGGGAGACCTCGGTTGACCTTCGAAAACACA
>JAEBDU010000085.1:359278-459244 GCA_016802625.1 Heliconius numata
ACATGCTCCCGAGACAAGATACAAAAGATACAAATAGTGGATGGGCATCCAGTACAGTAAAACATATACAAAAGAAAATACGTTAAAAATAAAGTTTAAAAGAATAAAAGTAAACATTAAAAATAATTAATATGATTTGAAATACATCAAGAAAGAAATCACTTTGACATATCTTCAAAAGTAAATATTTTCGGAAGCTCCAGAGGTGTAGAATTTTCTTTCTTACACTCTTTCGGTTCTTCGAACAATTGTGTTTCCTTAGCTTTCCTTTCCTTCTTTAGTTTCTTAATCCATCTTTTTATTATGAAATAAAATAGAAACGTAGCGATCGCTCCCAACAGCAAAGAAGTGACTGAGTAAAAGTATATATCGTGAGATGTGAAATTTGAGGTCACGGGCAAAGTTTCGTGCTGCTTTTGATAAACTACTTGTCGTTCGACTTCTTTAAAATCTGTAGCTGGAATATCTAATTGCGTGATGTTCAACTGCACGGTCTTCCAACTAAGATTAAATATGTTGTTAATAGTGGAGTTTAGAGTAGGAATGGTAATATTTGCATTCATGTTCAATTTGCTTCCCAGGTGATTGTACGTAAACAAAGTCGCGTGTTTTATCTGTAGTAAGCATTTAGGCTTCAATACGATGACTCCCGTCCCGTCAATGACCGCCGGCGTAACATGATCGCCGCATATGACGCGCATCAGCTGTTTGTCGCACAATGTAAATAGCCAGACATTCGGTCTGTGAAGTTTTATCCACGTTTCTTTGCATTTTGTGTCCTCGATGATACACGATAATGACGTTTGTTGACTGAATACTTTCGCTTCACAGGGTGCATCCTTATTTTGTAAGCTGTATACAGGCTGGCTCGCAATACACGTGAATTCATCTTCTCCGTAAGACGTGCAATGCTGTATATCTTGTTCTTTCAGCGTTATATATAAGTTTTTTACCAAGTTAATTGCGATGAAATCTGAGAAGATTTGTACCATTTTTAAACGACCTTCTCTTAGAAATGGAATAGGTATTATTCGATATATTCTGTAATTATCATCACTCAGCAACGGAATGTGCAATTCAAAAAGTAAATAATTATCTGTGATTCGAGCCTTCACATGAATTAACTGGAAAATGGCTTGAAAATCTCGTTGTATATCCTTTATCGGTAAAGATAATCCTTGCGGTAATTTTCCAGATATAATGTTCAGTTGTTCGACCAATTGAGACACGGGAAATAGATGCGTGTCGAGATGACCCTTGTAGATGTCCGCGAGAGCATTCATGAGTAATTCTTGAATTCGATGTAATTCGGTTAAAATTAAAGATGACGTCACCGCAGCGGAATTGATATCATTTATTGTGTACAATATATGTGCTCTATTTTCAATTTTTGTAATAGCGCTGCAAGTTTGATTCATGTAGGCATTTATTGCTTGGAATTGTTTATCAATAAATTCAGTATTTCTTTTCACTAAGTTATTTTCGGCTTCAATAATAAGTGTTTGGTTCTTTATAAGTTGTAATAGGTAATTATCGTTATTTTGTAAGTTTTGAATATCTCTTTCGTATTTTTGAGCAAAATCTGCGTCTAACACTCCAAAAAGTGTTCTTGCTAATTTTCCAACTCCATCGAAATAGCCTCTCTTCTGCCGTGAATGCGATGACAATAACATTGTATTATATTCAAGTAAATGATGCAATTCATGACGTAATTGATTGACGACTGCTTCGCATGGCTTATACTCGTGTGATATTCTCTGACAAAGTCTGTCCATCTGGTCAATATGAATGCTAATTTTACTCGAAGCTTCCCAGTATGATGTTAAGTTATAATAAATCAAAAGCGTCCATTCGTCATGTGTTAACTGTAGTTTCCCTGCATCGTCGAAATACATTGGATGGTTATTTTGTATAAATGTTACCTCAAAGTTATTATTTGTTGGTGCTGAATTTACAATTCCCATTGTAGTTATCATAGTTATAAGGAATAAAGACAATAAATTTGCTTTATTTATTTTTGTACAACCTCGTTCTCGTTGTTTTTTAAGATTTTCGGTTTGTATTTCTTCTTTGTTACGTAAATTTGTTTGCTGCGGCAATGGTGACAGTTTTGTTATAGGTCGTTTCAGTAACCCTTTTTTAGTTTTAATGGTGACTACTCGGACCCTGTCGTCAGCGCCTTTATGTAGCTCTATAACCCTTCCGATGGCCCATCTTCCGGGAGGTACGTTTTCATCCTTCACCAGCACCAGATTTCCTTTCTCTAAATTTTCTCTAGTTTGTTTCCACTTGCTTCTTACTTGCAGTTGATGTATATATTCATTTGACCAGCGTTTCCATATGTGTAAGTTCATTTGTTCTATCAATCTCCATCTATTTCTTAAGTCAGTTTGATTAAGGTTTTCTTCTTCATGTGGTGGAGATAATAAGGAACCACCGATGAGAAAATGACCCGGAGTGAGATATTCCAGATCTTCCACGTCTTCCGTTAATGGACAAAGCGGGCGTGAATTTAAACAGGCCTCAATTTGAGTGAGCAAGGTATAGAATTGTTCATAAGTCAGCTTCTGCTCTCCTAAAACTCGTTTTAAATGATATTTCATTGATTTAACGGCAGCTTCCCAAAGGCCACCAGCTGTTGGCCAAAAGGGTGCGTTAAAATGCCATTGAATCTTCATGTTACTCATTTCATCATACAATTCAGATGAACGGAAAGTGTGGGTTCGATCAAAGTCTTCTTGAAGTAGTTTAGCAGCTCCTACAAAATTTGTACCGTTGTCTGAGTACATCTGTTTTGGTGTACCCCTGCGTGCACACATTCTTTTGAAGGCAGCGAGAAATGCTTGCGTAGTTAAATCCGAAACTAATTCAAGATGCACAGCTTTTGTAACCATGCAAATAAAGATAGCTATGTAGGCTTTGCATGTTTTGACTCCTCTCCCTTTGTTAATCTTCACATCTACGTGCCCGGTGAAATCTACACCAGTGTTTGTAAAAGGTCTCGTTGGAATTACTCTCTCTTTCGGCAAATCTCCCATAATTTGTTCGTTCCGATGGGTTTTGAAACGATGACATCTTACGCACTGCCGTAATTCTTTCTTTACTGTCCTGTTACCCCCAATAATCCAGTATTTAAGACGTATATAGGCTAAAGTTAACCGAGCGCCGCCATGAAGAGTATTGCGATGTGCCTCCTGGATAATAATCTCCGTTAATCTTCCTGTAGAGGGAAGAATAATTGGATGTTTTGTTTCAGGAGGTAAATATGCGTTAATAAGGCGCCCTTTGACGCGTAATAACCCCTTTGCATCGAGAAATGGAGTCAACTTCAATAAGTTATTTTTCGACGGTATTATTCTGTTCTTCTCCAAGTGTTCAATTTCTTCTCCAAAATATTCCCGTTGCACATTTTTAATAATTATCTCCTCCGCTTCAATAATTTCTGTTGCAGTTAAACACATAATCCTATTTTTGTCACAGTCGGCTAAGTTATAATTAAAGTTTATTGACTTCTTGCGAATATGGATATTTATTATTCGTATTATCCAGCCAAGTACGCGAATTACGCGCTTATAGCTGCTATATTTGTGTAATATAATGTTTACGATTTCACAAGTTTTGTAAATCGCCACGCAGCATTTTGTTGACTGTTGGCCATTGTTTGTTAAGTAGGTCATGTTATTATCTTGGCAATTTTTTATACTATATGTTTTTAACCAGGCTGGCCCTTCCCACCAAAGATTGAATTTTTGAAGTTGTGTTGGGTACAGCCCTCGAGTGGCACAGTCAGCAGGGTTTTCTTCCGATTTCACATAACTCCATCGATTAGGTGATATTATATTATTTATTTCGGACACTCTGTTAGCAATATATCGCTCCCATCTGTTAATATCTCCTTGTAGCCACGCTAATACAACTTTTGAATCGCTCCAACAATGTATTTCTAGTTGATGATCGAATAGCGTCTTCTTGACCTTATCTATAAGCTTAGCTAGTAATAAAGCTCCACAAAGTTCCATTCTTGGTAACGATATTTTCTTATTAAGCGGCGCAACTTTTGTTTTCGCAGTAATTATGGTAATAGCGTAGGTATCATTTCTAAGTTTCACTCGACCATATATGACGCTCGCGTACGCTTTTTCGCTGGCATCGCAAAAACCCAAAATTTCGAGGTTTTTATTTGTGCATTGCAACCATCTTGGAATTGAAATTTCACATATTGATGGGAGGTCTCTTTTTATTGTCTCCCACTCAATAGTTAGTTCAGAGGGTAGAGGTCCATCCCAGTCGATTTTACTGATCCAGATTTTTTGAAACAGTAATTTTGCCTTTATAGTTACCGGTGACAAAAAACCAAGAGGGTCGTAGAGCTTGCTTATTTCACTAAGTAAAATACGCTTCGTAAGGTTTTTCTTTTGAGGTAAACTCCAGCTGTAGGTAAAAGTATCGTGAGTTCGATTCCAGTTCATACCTAACATTTTTGTGTTTGAGCTTTGTTCTGGGTTAAAGTTAAAGTTATTTTCTATGCTTTTTTGGTCATCTCGCAAATCTTCCAATATAGTTTTTTCATTGCTTTTCCATTTTCTTAAGTTAAATCCTCCTTTTTTCAGTAATTTAATTAAGTTAAAAATCAGTTGCTTCGCCTCTTCCATATTATTGTGTCCATAGACCAAGTCATCCATATAAAAATAGTTTTGTAAAATTTTTACAGCCTCCGGATAACTATCTTTCTCGTCTATTGCCAGCTGATGTAAAGTTCGCATTGCTAAGTAGGGTGCACTTTTCATTCCATAGGTTACAGTGCATAATTGCCACTCCTGGAGAGGCTGTTCTGGAGAAGATCTCCAAATTATAGTTTGTAAATTTTGTTGTTGTTCCTCTATCCAAATATTACGATACATTTTTTCTATGTCCGCCGTAAAAACATATTTAAAAGTTCTCCAATTAATAAGTAGGGTGAACATATCTTTTTGTAAGTTAGGACCGGAGTACATTAAATCGTTGAGGCTGCTGTTATTCTTCGTTTTATACGATGCGTTAAAAACTACTCTTAATTTTGTAGTCGTGGACTCCGCCCTCAGCACGCCGTGGTGAGGTAAGTAGACTTGACTCTTACTCCTCGTTTCTTCTGTTACAGGTTTCATATGACCCAGTGCAATGTAATCGTTCATAAAGTGGTTATACTCCTTAGATAAGTCGGAATTTCTCAGCATTTTTCTTTCGAGTTGTAAAAATTGCGCTTGAGCCTGTGGCCTTGTAGCTCCTAAACACGTATCATTAGTTAGTTTCATAGGCATCTGAACCACGTATTTTCCGTCGTCCAATCTTCTAGTAGTTGAGTTGTAAAATTCTTCACAGTATTGCTCTTCGTTTGTTAAAGTAGTTGAATGAGTGATTTCTTCAGTTTCCCAAAAACGTGACATATTCTCAAGGTCATTAAGTGTCACACAACAGTTAAAAGTCTTTACATTTCCACATAAAATCCAACCTACTTTAGTTTGTTGAGCCACAGGGAAATCCTTGTCACCCCTTATGACTCCATTTAATAAGAGTTCTGAATATATGTCGGCACCCAATAGTAAGTCGATCTGGCCCGACATATTGAAGTGTGGATCGGCTAGTTTTAAGTTTTGTATATAATTCCAATTTTCTATTGAAAAAGATGAAGTTGGTAGCTTGTTTATAAGTTTTTTCATAATTAACGTTTGCATGTTGAATTCGTATTCCGAATTAATCGATTTGCATTCTAAGTTAATAGAACCTTTGCAATTACCGGACAATGACCCGATACCCGACACGACGGCGCTCATTTTTCGCCGCGGTAATCTGAGAAGTTGCGCGGCATGCTCCGTAATAAGGCTAACTTGTGAACCTTGATCAAGTAAACCTCTTATGTTTATATAATTTCCATCGATCGTCTTCACTTTTAAAAGTACAGTCGCTAACAAAACTTCTTTTTCCTCATTAGTAATATTGTTCACAGCATGAGATGTAGATGAAGTCGATAGTGATTTATTTATTCGGTGCTCGCTGCTGCTAGGTTGCTGAGGTTGCTGATCATGCATGAGAGTGTGATGTGACATATCACATTTTTTGCACCTTTTTTGCGAAAAACATCGCTGTTCTCCATGACTGTACAAACAATTCGAACAAACACGTAAATTGCTTACGGTGTTTTTGCGTGCATTTCCATTCATTGCAAGGAATTTGTCACAGTTCATCAAAACGTGGTCTCTTTTGCAAAGCGGGCAGATTTTTGTTGTGGCGAAGTGTGTATTTGCCGTCTTTTGAAACTTATTAAAGTACGATGACCTCGGCGTATGATATTTATAATTATTGTTGCGATTTGTTGATATATTATTGAAGTATTTATTAGGCGGTGTATATTTATTTGAGGATGATTTTTGATAATTACTTCCTTGTAATGCTTCCAAAGCCATAAATTTCGATTCTAAAAAGTTTGTAAATTCTTCTAAATTTGGAAAATCTCTCGGTTTCTTGAGGTCTTTGATGTATTCGTTGTAGGTTGATTTGTCCAGCTTTTGCATTAATAAATGAACAATAATCGGATCCCAATTGGTTATATCCAAACCAATATTACTAAGCCCGTTTAAACATTCTAACATGACGTCATGTAACTTTCTTATGCTGGCCGCGCTTGCTTCTTGTATTGAATTTTGGTTCAATAATGTATTTATGTAAGATGTAAATAAAAGCCTTTTGTTGTCATAGCGATGAGTAAGAATCTCCCAGCAAGATGTGTAGTTTTCAGCACTGATCCCGAGATGTTGAACCAGTTTCTCCGCTTCGCCCTTTAGTTTAGTTTTAAGATGTTGCATTTTTTGAGCTTTAGACAACATGGGATTGTTATGCACGCTTTCGACGTAAAGATCTTTAAATGTTAACCACTGGTTATAGTTACCATAAAAATCCGGTATAATAATTTTCGGTGTAGCTCTTTCGTAGTGCGAGTTGTTCCAGATGTTATTTTGCAGCTTCTTACGTAGATTATCGTATATACTTTCTATATTTTCATATTTTTCTCTGTAAGATGGATCTTCATCCCTTGATATATAGTCGAGTTCCCAGTTAGTTTTTTCTATTTGATCCCATTTTATTTTCAATATGTTTAAGTTATCTTCAAGTTCCCATTTTTCCCTCATTGCATCACAGTTAATTTTCCCCACAGTTCGCTCGAAAGCTCGAAAGTTACAGAATTGTTGCCGTAAAAGATCTTGTTGTTTTTCAGTTGACTCGTTGGTTTCCCGCGGAGATGCGTGAAATTTAATATCTTCGAAATAAAATTTCGACTTGTTCTCTTTGCTCTTTTCAGGTGACGCCGAAGGAGTATTTTGAACTTTACTTGTCGACGCCGATGGTAGCTCCGCCTTTCTCTTCAGTATGTCTTGCAAAATATCTTCGTACATCCTCTTCGTTTTGTTGAAAACATCATCGTTGAAGTATTGAATATCCGTTGTTTCACTTTTTTCCAGTAGCTGATGATTGTATACAAATTTCTCCCAGTTTGAGTTCAGACGAGAAAGACGATCTTCTAAGTAAGCCAAGGTCTTCCTGCTTGTACTATCTTTTTTATAGTTGTTGTTTATTTGCTTCAGTTCTCCAAAAATAATTTCTTGGCGGCTAATGATGTCCTGGACGTTCTGAGCCATTGTTGTTTGCAGTTATAGATAAGTTATAAAGTATAGATAAGTTATAAGTTAAGTTTGTTGTTGATACCGTAGAACTGTTTCGTCACAGTGTCGTTAGTTCAGTTTAATCCCGAATTTGTTCCGCAGATCTTGATTTCACGAAGGTCTCCTTTTCACCAAATTTTCTAAGCTCGAAGGATTAATTTCGCGATTTTGAAGCTTGAAGGACTAAATTCCGAGATCTTCTTAGCTCGAAGGACCAAATTTCGGGATTTCGTAGCTCGAAGGACCAAATTTATGTATGGCTCGTTGTAGAGTTGAGTTGATATAAACCACAGGATTAGCGAGTAAAGAGTTTATTACGTAAGTTACAAAGTTTAAGTTGGATGCCAATCCGCGGTGAGAGCCGCCCGTCAACTGCGATGTTAATTGTACGACTAATTAATTTAAATATATTTCGATCTAATGCGCCATAAACGAGGTCGCGTCGTCAGCTATATAAAAATCTGTACGTGAACCGTACAGTATCAAAGATACTGGAGGAAGGTCACGTAAAAAGTTTTTACATGTATGTAGAGGTTGATGACAGTGGAGGAGGCGAAAGAGGTATGTAGAGACCGTAGCGTTTATCGCTCCGTTCTCTCTGACTACCCCGCTAGGGATAAAGCGTGAAGCTATGTATGTATGTATGTATAATTTTTGTATGGTATATATGAGGGAAAATTTATTTAATTTTTAATTGCTTTTTTTCGCTTTTAGGTAGTTCCAGTTCATCATCATCATCATCCTCGGGCAGTTCAAGTTCGTCTGACAGTTCTGATAGCGACTCCGATGATGATAACAAGAAAAATGATAAACCTAAAGATAATGATAAGAATAAGACGGTTAATAGTGTTGAGGATGATAGGTGAGTGACTTTTTATAATTTCACGCTGTATTCCGCATGTAGCATGGTTGGAAGAGAGAAGCTAGTGTTAAGACACTCCCTTTGAGGCGTACTGGGTGGGTGTTGAGTGTTGAAATTTAACACGGCGCTTTGTCTTGTTATCACAGCCGCAATATTAGAATAAGTGAAATATTATTCTTCAAAATCGAACGCACAACCGTCGCGTTTACTGTCACACGCCTACGACGCATGTGATTTATTTATGATTTTTCCTTAGCTTCACAGTGTATCCCGCGTATAGCATGGTAGGACAGTGAATGCACCGGGAACGGAGTGTCTTAACACTAGGTTCCCTCTGCCTATCTTGCCACATTTGGGTTAAAGCTTGTGAAAAAAGTAAATATAACTTAAATTTTAAATAACTGGAACATATGTAATGTTCACCATTTATCAAGAATCAAATACAGAATTGTTATATTCAATATTATTATTTTTTTAAAAAGAAATTGTGCTTATTGTTACTTATTAACTTGACTATTATTTTTAAATTAAAAAGAAAGAAAATGAAGATATCTAAATTTTATTGGGAAAATATATATTTCTATAAATTCACAGTAAAAAGAAACAATTTATAAAAGATAATATTACCCAAAATAATATACTGCTGTCCTATTGTCCTACTTATTATAAGTGTGAAAGTTGGTGAGGGAGGATTTTTGTTCCACTTTCACTCAAAAAGAACTAAACGAAATTAGATTAAATTTTACAGTAATATAGATTATACATCAGAAAAACACATAGGCTATAATTTATATAAATATTTTGTATAATTTGTTTATAGGTCTAAGCGGGCAAAGTCGCGTTCGTGTCGTTAGCTAAATGTAATAAAGTTATAAAGTAAACTATTTTTTTAACTAGATCATTCGGCTCCTGGTCACACCACCGTTCCGAATCAGCCACAGGTTCAAATACAGACACAGACACCGATTCTGATCCGGAAAGAGTGGTTATGGGGGTTCCCCCCGCCCAGGATGATATCAGCGAGTCTGAAAACGAGTCAGCCGATAAGAGCTTCCAGTGTCATGTATGCAGGAAGTGGTATTCGACGAGGGTTACTCTGAAGTAAGTTTTTTTTTCTCTCTCTATATCTCTTTTTTTATGTCGTATATAAAAAAAACATTCTATTCAATATCTGTTTCTTTTTATTTTCTCTAATTTCATTTTGATCTTTGTCATATAAAAATATATATCATATAATATATAAAATAAAAATATATCAATATATCTCTCTATTGCTGTATAAATCTCTATTTCTATGTCTATCTTCATCTAAATCTGTATATATATCTAATTTTATCTTCCTTCCCAACCCTAATTCCTTTCCGATTTTTAAATACATATATCCTGATTACTTACTCTCGAAATCTTTGTAATCTATATACATAATACATATTATGGCTTAATCAATGAATCTGATAACGAATCAGCTAATAAGATCTTCCAGTTTCATGTATGCAGAAAGTGGTATTCCAAGAGGTTACTTTGAAGTGAGGCAGATTTTGAAATTTAAAAAAAGTTTATTACCGTTTTAAGACTATGCTAATACAATTTAAATAACAAGCTTAAAATGAATACACGTAAAATAAGACGAATACAAAAATTAAACAAGTAAAAATAAAACAAAACGGTAAAAGGAGTGAGGCTCAGCGAATGCTGTGAGACATGTTGTCTACAGCGTTATTTTTCAGCCTCATCCTAATTGACGCATATAGGTTGGTAGGCAAATCGAATTAACAACCACTGCGTCACGCTGGCCTCATTATTTTATTATCTTCAATTTTTACATTATTATTTATTATTCAGAGAATGGAGTGTTTCGACACTACGCGATTCCCTCTATCTACCATGTTGTATGCGAGAAAAAGTGTAAAGCTACTTTATATTCTTTCTTATAATTTTAACTTTTTTTTCCACAGAATTCACAGGCGTGTCCATCAAAATAAAGGTGGGGGTACGTCTCGTTCTCGAACCCGTTCCTCTGACAGATACGAGTGTGATTGTTGCAATGAGACGTTCAACCGTCGGGAGAAGCTTTGGGAGCACAAGTAAGTGACAAGGCCGGACGGTCTTCTCAAAAATCGTTTAATCTTTTAAAGAAAACAGTTTAATTTGAATGATAAGTCTATAAATTTATGATCTGCTGTAAAAAATTGTATAGTCTTCCTAAAAGACTTAGCTTTGTGTGAAGAACGTAATATTTTAACAATTCTTGATTTATTCTATCGTACCTCTTCACAGTGTGTTATTGTTGCAATGAGACATTCAACCGTCTGGAAAAGCTTTGCGAGAACAAATAATGAAAAGACCGGATGGTCTATTAGAAAGATCGATTGCCCAAAACACCATTTGAGGGAATGATGTTTAAATAATTTTCATTTCTTTGCTCTGATCGACAAAGTAAGTTGAGTTCCGCCATTTTTTTAATAAATAATATCAGGAAGTATGTATTTTCGGTAAGAGCCACCTCCCGAACTGTAATATTTATTCTCTTCTCTCCAGAGCGGAAGTTCACCGTGGTTCCATGACTGTCCGTTGTGAAGTTTGTCGCAAATGTTTCGAAGATGACGCGGAACTAGCTGCACACGATCGTACACACACCGCTGATGAGAGAGCTGGTGAGTAACTGTTGGAATCACTTTCGAATAGTCGAATGAACATAATAAGACGGAGGAATGGCTTGATTTTTTCTAGGGGGAATGGAGTAACTCCATTTCCTCGCTTTGGTAGCTAAACCCACTTTAGTTTTATTCTTATTTTGCGAATGCCATTTGACTTCCAATACACAAAAATAAATTTGGGAGAAACCGAGATGAGAGGAATAGGACAGGTGAAACGGAGAGGGGGGAGGATCGGTAGAAGAAGGAAGTTAAGGAAATGAGGGGAAAGGAAAGACACCACTTTTACGGACTGCCTCATCCAGTAGTATAACAATGGCGGCACGAGTATGCGGAGTCGCGTATCTATGTGCCCAAGAATATATATCCGACAGATATTAGTCAGGACACCCTCTGGACAGATATATTGAACACCATTAACTCGTCCGCAGGGCGCTGCGCGGAGTGCGGCAGCACGTTCGCACGCTGGGAGCAGCTGCGCCGGCACATGCAGCACGCGCACGCGCATGCACACGCGGCGCGCTTACCGCACGCGTGCGCGCAGTGCGGCAAGCGCTTCTCGCACGCGCACTCGCTCACGCGCCACATGCACAACCACGCCAAGCAGCTCTACCGCTGCGTCGTGTGCAAGGTGCGTAACCCGTAGCACAAATAAATATAGTCTGTGACACATAAATAAAACAATCAATTCATTCAAATGATGAATCAAAAATCAAATGATGATTCAAAAATCATTCAAAAATCAATCAAAGAAATGATTCAAAAATCATTCATTACACTGTTGGGTGAGAAGCAGAAGGAACTTAGTGTTAAGCCCCTTCTTTCTCCATTTTCCATTATATTTCATTACAGAACTCTCGCCAAACTCAACGCTTCGCGTTGCTTCAAGAATGGCAAAATTAAAATATTTAATATATTATTCCCCCCGAGCAGGGATCGAATAAATAACCGAATTCAATAACAATGCCTCGAAAATTAGGAAGGAAGGAAAGGAGGAAACAGAATGTCTTTACACTAAGTTCCCAGATTCTATCTACCTACCTTGACGGATACGCCATAATTTTTAGTAAATATAAAGTACAATATATTAACACTTTTTAAAATAATTCTCTACAATAAAATTTTTCAATAGTTACTTAAATTTTCGTAACTTTTAAAAAATATTTCTCTCGATCTCTAATCATTATATAACCTACTAGCGGCCAGCCCGCGGCTTCGCCTGCGTGAACTACGTTATTATTAATTTCTGTCTCCATGAGTACCTACGTCCTATAAGTGAAGTCCATGCAAAATTTGAGACTCCTAGCATTTGTAGTAACGAAGTTTCATACAAACTTTCAACCCCAAAAACAACCTCTTAAAAGTCGAATATTGCAAATTCCCGTCTGAGCGAGCACTTACGTCCTATAAATAACTCCTATGCAAAATTTGAGATTCCTAGCACTTGTAGTTTCTGAGATTTCGTGATGAGTGAGTGACCTTTCGATTTTATATATATAGATTATCGTGCCCGGCATACGTTCTGTCCGACAAAGAGACGATATATACAAATACGACTTGTACTGAGAACTATACGGCAGTTCCATCTAATGGACCATCTAGAACCCTATTTAAATATACTTACAAAGTTGTATTAAAATCGTTTTAGCCATTTAGGAACAATAAATTGAGAAGCATTCATACAAAAGAATCATGATAAGAATAATATTATGAACATAAATTACAATTATTTTTCTATTTCCAGGCTTCATTTGCACGTGCGGACCAACTGGCCCAGCACTTGAACAGCCACCTCGCAAACTACAAACGCCTCAAGCAATAGAGCGTTTGAAACGCCGCGTTCCGAACGCCGCGAGCGAAACGCTGCATTTGTCACTAGCTATATTACTATACATATAGTTTTAGAAGTCTAGCTAAAGGTTAAATAGTTTTAATTATTATTATTATTGATTAATTATTAATAATAAATAAAATGATAGATTTTTTTTTCAAAGATATTTCGAATATGAATTGGGTATTTGTTAGGACTTTTTCCTCTTTTTTTATGTGTTGTTTTTTTATATGAAAAAAAGTTATACGTATCATTCGATCACGAGACTGCTTAATTTTTTTACTATGGCTTTTTCTAGCTCTTTTTTTTTCGTTTTGGAAAAACATATTTTCGTCAAATGATCTACATATTTATAAGATTTTTTATATATAGTCTGTGAGATATTTAATATAATATGTATATTTTTTTAAATCTATAATTTTCATATTTTCGAATACCCAAAGTCTCATTTAGTTAGCTAATGAACGTTTTTTGAGACAATATTTACTTTTAAGTATGAATTGTTAGCGGTTTGTCCCCGCTGCGTTCGAACGCGGCGTTTGAAACGCGGCGGTTAGATCTCCGGTAATAAATTGGGAGAGTGCAAGAATGAATTTACACATTATGACACACACAGACATACACACAATATTATTATATTATATTAATATAGAGTTTTATTTATATTGACTTTTATTTTTGAATCCTTTCTTTCTTAAGTATGAATAAAGACTTTAAAAATGTTATATAAATTGCATTCTCTCTTGCCAAGCGATAATTACAAGCAATTATTTTTGGACAGCGAGTAAAAATCACCACACAGATGCTAACAACATAAACAAGTTGTATCAAACGTATAAAATTGTCGACTTAGCTTAAATGATAAGATACCTTCCTGTGGCGTTTACAGTCACGCGTTTGTGCCCCTGCGCAGCTTCATAATATGAGTACAGATTGCAGTAGGGACTTTGGGATTTTAGGTAAAAATAAAACAATTTGATTCTCTTTATTTTATTTGTTATCGCATCTTATATATCCTTATAGTATTTACCTAAATTATTCTATAGGTAGGTACGGAGTATTATATCTTTATAGCTAGGTAAATTTCATTTAAAATAAAAACAGTTAAAATCAACAGTTTACTCGACCTTAGTAAGAGATAGCACAATTTCCAAAAATCCTGAGCACAGAGTATTTAGAGAGACTAAAATTAAAATAATAAAAAAAATAGTTTAATACTATATAAAATTTAAAAATAATAAAGATGATAATTGCAAAATTGTGTTATTTCATTCTAACGCCATTACAACGGATCAACAGAATTGTTTTCAGAAAACATAACCGAAATACAAAATAACAGACAAGCGAGTACTTATTATTATATATTTAACATACTATTTTTTTATCTATGCATCTAATTTATAATGTGATAAGAAAGGAAAATAAAAGGGGAGGGGGGGAAATTATATAAATAATCGTTTTTATCCTATGATCGGTGTTACCAGTGGCGAATATTTGAAAATTTTCTCACAATTTATACAGTTCATAATACCCCAGAACATTCCAAGATTCTAATTGATTATGAACGTGGGAAAATTTCAAAATTTCGAAATACGAACACCGATCAGATCGTATCTTACCATCACATTAGGATACATGTAAATTAGTCGCGTAAGGGTATAAGATAGATTTTATAATAAAAATACAAAAATGGGGATAATAAGTGTAAATCATTAACACATTGTGGTCATATCGGTTTTTCATCACATTCTCTTAAACAAAGCTCGGGTAATCTACCAAATATTAGTGTGCGTTTAGTAAACTTCAAATGAGATTAAATGAAATATGCTCAAACAAAATGAAACTACGTCTAATACAACATCCATGGACGGTAGAAAAAAGGAAATGATGGGTTAAAATATTGAAAAAAAAATGTGATTTAGCTTAAGTTTTTCAAACTCAATAATTTTTCCTTCATACAACAACTAGCGGTACAAGAAATAAAACATCTACGACACCTATTGCGTTATTATTGCTGTATTTTTTTGTGGATTCTTAATAATAATTGACATATTATATCATTTATTATATTATTTACACAAATTTAAAATAAACAAACTAATTGATTTTACATATTGAATGGTCTTCTAACATTAGAGTATTTGATTTGGTTTCAAAAAAATTATTAAAACTTTTTCATAATCTTAAAACTTTCTTTATTCTGAAAATTACCGACATGTTTGTTTTTAATTAAATAAAAATGAAACTTCAGAATATTATGCTTAAATTGATAGTTTCTTTTTCAGAATATTTCAAATACTCTACTGTTATAACTTTTTTATTTAATTCTCAATTGCGTTTAAATGCCAATTATTATTCAGAATATCAGTACAGTATACGTTTAAGTTACAGTTAAACAAAGTACAAATCCGATGACATAATATAGAAATAGACATTAATCAAATATTCAATAAGCTATTTAATTGACAGATGAATTAGTCATCGATTTGTGATTTTAATTATAAACGTTGTTATTTCACATAATATATTCCGCTATGTGCCATTTCTATATTAGGTCGTCCATTCCACGATATCCACAGACCCTTAAATACCCTACAGCCACAGATTAAAAAGAAAACCTACGAGACACCGAATGGATTGGAAAAATCCATATTTTATAAATATCAAAAAATATTCACTTTTTGTGTTCCAAAACAATGTTTTCTTAAGCACGCGACCTCTGGGAATTACACTATAACACATCAAAATTCTAGCATTTTTCTAAAACAAAGGGAAAACGACTACTAGAATATATTCAAAAGAAAACACTGAATATTATATTATAGACTAGACTACGCTTTTTACAGCCTTGAAGTGATTATTCACGAATTATATGTAAAATTATATTCCTTCAATATTTTCTTTGTATTTATAATTACGCGAAGGACACTCGGCAGGTACTCGATGTTGTTCATTTAAATTATTAAAATAAATGAACTTCTAATTGACGTTCATATAATCATACATCAGTTAAGTATATATATTTTCAAGGCTGTAAAAATTCAATTTAGAATCACTCTTAGAGGATTATTCAAGTCTGATCATTGGTGTTATACTTACTTCGGAACGGTATATATAAACGAATATATAACAAAATAGTTTGGCACCTTGTATGTTCAAAATGGTACATCCAAAAGTTTTCGTTGAATTTCTTTGCTATTTCAAGTATCGTTTTTAATATTTTAATAAATTGGTTTTGAATATACCATTTCAAAAATAATGCTACATGTAAAAATAATCAAAAGGAGAATACATTTACAGTTAAGGCATTTAAGTTTCATTTAAGATGAGAATTTATCATGCTTCTACATTTTACATTTAATTCAAGGATTATAAAATATTTGGTGTTATATTTTTGGGACTTAAAATTATTACCTTATCCAAGAATGGAATGGACAAATGAAAATGTGAAATGAAAACGAAAATAAATGAAAAATCGTACATTTCATAGCCTATCTAAACGATATATGTAACTTTTGCACAATAATTTTGTATATATAATAATATCATTCTTACAATTTGCCTAGCTAATGTATTATACCACATAACAATGGTTAGCTTTTGACGTGAATACGTTTTTTGTTCTATAAAACAAGTTTCCATTAATCTCAGAAGATTTCTTGTCCGTGATATGGTTTTCAAAATTCAGTTAATAATTAATCAATTTGAGAGTGCAGCTTCTGTATGTTATTGCTACACAGATTACAAACTGACATTGTTATCTGACATTGTACTCGGTCGCGGCACATCCCTGGAATGCCAGCATATATGAAATGAAACCCAATAATAGTGATCATATTACAAACAACGTATCACCGTCAAAACAGCGTATTCCGCCCTTTCCGCACATTAAATACCTTAGCCGTTAACTCTATGGGAAACTGAAAGCCGTACCTATTTTAATCTTAATTAGCACTATGTTAGAAGGAAGTACAGCAACAAGAGAAAGGCAACGACGCTTCGAAACGAGGCATAGTGTAAAAACACTATCCACGAAAATAAATGACCGTCGGCGTTATCTAAGTCTTAGCACTAGGGATATACGTTCGTTCCTATGTCTATACAAGCGATAGGCGTACGACTCACGTTTCATATGCCCAGCTCACCTACGACTATATTTGACTATCTAGAACTATGCTACTTCGATACCGAGAGGTCGCACCTCGCCGCGCACACCACCAGCGACCGTATCATTGATTGGTTGAAAAAAATTGACTCCTCAATTTATCTAGCGGAAATTATATAATTTATCATAATATTATAATAATATCTTATTATAGATTTTTTTCTAGCGATATGTCTCACAAGTTTTTTCTTCTACATGCTCAAATTAACGCTAAATAGATAAAAGAAACTACAGAGAAAACAATAACGATTAAATATAATAATATATAAAATACATTTTTTACAAAATATCATATAACGTCCACAGTACGCCATCAAAAAGTTTTCAAAAAAGACAGTAGTAAAAACTACCTTTCGCCATTAAAGTCTAGTTTTTCAACGAAAAATTAACGTCAGTAAAAAAAAGACAGCAAAAGTTTTTTTTTTCTAAAAAAAAAGACGCGTACACATTTGTCCCACACATTCCTTTAACACTAGCTACAGTAAACGATTAAATGCCCTTAGATTACAATAAATATTTTTTCTTTTCACTTACAATATAAATAAATCTAATTTTCTCTACTTTCTCGGGTATCCCACGTTTTGATCTTCAAGTCCATATAATTTAGACACAACCTTTTTTTATAACAGTATATTAATGATTTTATATTATGGGTTTGGCATGTGTTGAAAAAAATCCGACTAAAAACTCTTTTCGTATATTTATATACTTCTTTTATATCTAACCCCCTATCACTGCAGATATAAAATTTTTTAAAAAACGTCTCACTCGCGATCTGTACGTTGCCTACAATTTTCTATTTTTTAAACATTTTTCGAAAAATCTACATTTTTTTTAAATCTTATCCTATACTTGTGCTTTTGGTACCGTCATCTTTGGTTCCAAAAAAAAATCTTTCACGTCGCAACCTTTATTGGCCCGCGTACTCCATAGAACCTTAGCTATCTTAACCTACTTATTTTAAATATCTATATATAATAATAATTTCTAAAAATTATTATATTATTCGCATTCTCATGTCATAAGCAGCGGTAGAAATAAATATTTCGATAGAGTGACTCACATTTTTATCCGTTTCGCCTTACCCCAAGCGAGAAGCCTTTGCTCAAACCCACCACCTCTAGCCCCCTGCCGAAAACCTTCGCCCAATCAACTGATATACGGAACTTTATAAATAAACAAAAAAAAACAAGTTCTAGAATCTTATAGAGGATAGATTGTATACCAATTGATCGTGCTAAGTTTTTAAAGAATTTAATGATTTGATGGAATATAGAATGATTATTGAAAATGAAAATGATTTTTTCACTATTTTTCGGAAATATATTTCTTTATCAAACGCTTCTAATAAAGAAACGGAAATTTCAATCCTTTCTTCATTAACACGTATAATATTCAATATCCATACGATTTTTACGGAAACTCATTTCATAACAACTTTTCCATTTTTCATTAGAAGCCAAACAGCAAACAGCTGTTACATCTCAACCAGTCCCCATCATAAGCAAATGAATTGATAACATTCTATAATTTGATAATATAATTATTATTCGTGTCATAATTTCCATAATTTATGATTATTCACTTGTTTCGATTGACCAATTCACTTCGATATAATTGGTATGGTTGAAAGATTGATAACATAATTATAATTTAATGGGAACGTTGATTGATTGATTGATGTTTAATTAGTATAGGGTGAAGGAGATGACCATTCTTTACAGCGGCACGGGTCGGGAGGTGCGGAGCGTTGTTGGCCTCACACCAGCAAACTTGGGGCCAGCCATTCGTCTTCACCGATCTGAAATGTATCAATATTATATTGTGAAAAATGATATAGTGTTTCTCTACATATAGAATATATTATTTATAGAATGTTATGTAAAAGTTGAACTTTGCGAATTTGGATTTTTTGACAGAGAGAACCTAGTGCTTTGTTGGAACCTAGTGTCTCTGTTGCTCACGTACCGCCTAATATTCGCGTTATTGCATGTTGAGTGGCGGAACTCAATGTGTTTACCACTGCGTCACGTCGGCCCCCGAAACTCTTTAAATGTCATTTGGAAAATTCTCTACCTGATAAAACATATTCAATATATTTATTTTCAACTTTACGCATCCCTCAGATAGCTGAATGCTCAGAGTGAACCTAGTGTTAAAACACTTCGTTCCCCACCAGCCCTCGAATTTTTAAGACAAGTCTTAAGTAAAGTGAACGCACTCAACGCCGCGCCTTGCCTGTCATTCTATAAGCGTAATTTGGAAAAATTGTATCAATAACCAATCCTTTTTACAGATGTCATAAAACATTATTATAAAAAATAACTTACCGGCTGTACCTGAAAGTGCTGGACTGGATAATGCAGCACTTGCGGGGGTTGCGACATGGCGGCGACACCTCCTACACCACCAACGCCCCCAACTCCCCCACCCAGGGCCCAGGGGAGCTGGACACCTCCCATACTAGAATTGTTTAAAATCTTTATATGGAAAATTTTCAACGGAAAGTTAAATTTTAAATATTTTGTAACTAGTGTTAAAATTATGGCGAGAGTTTTATACATGAAAATTTTTTTATAGTTTCGCAATGGATTCCGCACATAGCAGAGTAAGCAGTCAGTAGTGAAAAGACACTATGGAAATTCGAACCCAAAACTGTAGCGGTTACAGTCAGACGATGTGTCGTTGCACCACACTGGCTTCATCACGACGACTTCGACATGAAGAATTTGAATTCTAATGCGAAGTTGTGCTTCTTAGGTCTTTCTTCTTATGTTTTACCTCCGGCGAAGACACAGTTATAAGTAGCTCTTTTTTGATTGAAGGTGACTTAATAGAGAGTGTTCTATCGCTATAATTAAATACATATTACTGGATATGTGAAAATTTGAAAATTATGAAAATTTGATTAATTTTTAGTTGTTTGTTAGAGCTTTTTGTGTCGAGGGTTTTTAGTTATCAATTATTTATATAATTATTGGTACTTATGTATTAGGCCACCCCAGAAAGAAGGAATTTGAAAAAAGGTCGTAATCCAGCCTGTACTTAAAATAGCACACTAAAGAACACTAAAGAAGCATAACACTAAACAAGGGATACGTACCCCATGTACTGCTGCTGGTATCCAGCGAACTGTCCAGCATAGGAGTAGCCCTGCACTCCTTGGACTCCTTGCAGGAAGCCTCCTAGCTGCTGAGGATATGTATTATACCAATATGAAGCTGGTGGTACGCCACCTGTATACGCTCCGAATGGACTGTACGCTGTTCCTCCCAACTGAAAAGAATATCAATATATGTTTAATTCAAAAATACCATTATAATTAAAGAAGTGTCCTGATTGATAAGATAGCGGTCCCCCCCCCCAACGACGATGCAATAGCTTAGAAGAACGTAATGTCTTAAACATTACATTCTTCACGCACCGATAACCGACCGACCGATTCATAAATTATAACGTGATACACATTTTTTTTCCAAAAACATACATATATATCGAATATGAGATCAATCGTAAGTCACTGTAAATACGACAGGTTGTAGGTTCGATTCCCACTCGAGGAATTGAAATATTTAATATTTTCATTTCATTATTATTGGTGTCGAGGCAAAGTGCGTTTTTGCGTTCCACCACTCAATTGCATCCAGTATCTGGTGGAAAATGGGGAATGGTAATGTCCTATCGGAACAGAGTGCTTTAACACTAGGTTCCCAGTGTTCAAGATGGGAACCTTCACGCTCCAACGCTGTGTCCCGCACATAGAAATATACGGGACACGGCGTCAAGCTGAAAAAAAATAATAGATACCAATATATAAAAGAGCTTATTATATATATTGAAATTAATGAACAAGACCCTCTTTAAGCATAATTAATGTGTAATTAATGGAAACATCGACATTTTAATTTAAAAGTAAAATATTTTTTATCGACGTTAAGAATTCATTTCAATCTCAAGAGAGTTGAATACATTTTAATCATAATTAAAGCTGTCTTTAAAATGTACTCCAAGTCATTTTTTTTCGTAATTTAGACCGTCCACTCCAGTTGACTGGCTGAGCTCAACACCGCACACTTTCTCTCAGAGCGGGGCAATCGTAAAAAAAGTTTATATTCAAATTTATTATTTTACTTCACCTGTGTCTATTCTTTAAGCTTCACGCTATATCCTGCAAAGAACAAGACACTGCGTTCCCTTTCCTCCCAATATTCGAGACATTGTTTGATGAGCGGAACTTAACGCCGCCTTTTGTCTCAAGCGAGGACCTGACCAGACTAAGATCCGTCGGGGTTTTCAACTGAAATGTTTGTCTCTAGCCATCTCTCTATAGACAAACATTTTACCAGATTAAGAACTTATATGCTTGTTTTTGTTACCTTATTGCTAGTTTCCCAGATAATAAAATGAATATATTTTAGAAAATTTCCAAGAGCCGCGGCCTCGAGTCCCGCTACGTTCTGGTTCTATACATTTTCTAAAACAGTACAAAGTAGACGAGGGTAACAAAATAAATAATCGTTTGTTTTTGTAGTTACGACTGTATTTTCTGTTATTCTATAGAGTAGAATAGCAACTAGCGTACAAAGTGACGTGAATTAATAATGAATATCAATTTGACAGCTGTCAATTGTTTATGCTGTAAATTTTCTGAAAGATACAGACAATGACGAAGACTGCAAAACAAACTACCAAGTGTATTTTTTGTATTTGAGTAGTGTTTAAATTTTTTAGAGGCCGTCGTGGCGCGGCTGGACAGCCTTTGACTGTAGACGCATCGGTTGTAGGTTCGATCCTACTCCAGAGGAATTAAAGGTTTTCATTACTTCGCTCTGGAAACAACATCGAGCGGCGTTGAGTTGCGCCACTCAAAAACCAATTGTTCTTATAGTTACAATATATAAAATAGATAATCTATATAATAGATTTTCTGTTATTATAAAATAATAGAAACGAACTAGCTATAGTACAAAGTGTTGTTGTTGTTTGTTTGCGGCGTCCCGCAGTACACACAGAGGGCATTATTTAATTTCAATTTGACAGCTGTCACTTGTTTGCGATCTAAACGTTGGAAACGTAGACTATAAAACATATAGATACAGACTAACTGTACTAAGTGCTCGTAAATAATTAATGTTAATTTAGCATTCTCTCAATTTCATCTCATTCTTTTAAATGTAAATTTCTAATGGACCATAAATATAGATGGATTGTATTCAAAAATGACTGATCTCATTTTTACTAGCTTTTATCCCGAAGTACTGCGCCGTCAATTAAAAGTAAATAAAAGTTGTGAAAAAGAAAGCGTTACAACGTTTCGAAATTTGTCCCGTGCGTGGGGAGTGGAGTGACTTAACACTAGGTTCTCTTTGTTAACCCTGCTATATGCGGATACACATATACAGCGTGAAGCAGTAAGCAGTATATGACACATGCCACATTTAAAGTGCGGTAGGTAACTCTGACCGCAGTACAGTGGGGATATTCTACAGCTGGGCACGAGCGTGCGACTTCGTGGACACGCGACGGTTGTGGGTTCGACTTCCACTTGGAGGAATGATATATTAAATATTTTCAATTGGGAACTAGACAAAGCATGGCGTAGAGTTCCACCCCCCAACGCATTGTGTTGGCCTCGACAATTGGACGGAAACTGAGTGCCACACCTTATTATATGAATGTGGCATACATTGTGTAGCGAATGACAGTAATTGGTTTATAAAAGTAATTTAAAATAATTGAACCGTTCAACCCCTCTCTAGAAATGCGTGGATGGATGTCTCAAAAAGTCTCAAAAACTAATGAACTGATTTTGATCAAACGAGAACTTCCCTTCCCTAAGTTGAAGCAGAGTAGGCAGAGGCAACGTAGAGTTAAAACACTCACGGACGAGCGGTGGAAATCAATGCTGCGCTTCGTCTGCCAAATTGAGAGAATAAAAATAATTTAAATACTAATTCCTCGATTTGGGATCCATAAGCC
This sequence comes from Heliconius numata, assembly GCA_016802625.1. Classification (NCBI taxonomy): domain Eukaryota; kingdom Metazoa; phylum Arthropoda; class Insecta; order Lepidoptera; family Nymphalidae; genus Heliconius; species Heliconius numata. The sequence continues at coordinate 382,464 of JAEBDU010000085.1, forward strand.
CTCGAACCACACTAGAGCCTCGACGACCTTAAGGTCATCACCTCGTCACGCCTTTTAGAGTCAGAGAAATTTGTGGACACATATACATACATATACTTACAAAATTTGCGTACGAAAAAACAAAACACTTCAATTTCTTCTATTAATTTGAATCTAGGACTAAAACACATTCCGTAACCCCAATTCTGTACACTACGGCACAAACACAAACAAAATTAATAATATACATACATACATATTATATTGACACTTTCTTTAACCCATGTCAAATTATGAAATACAAAATGTAGACAAAGGCCCGAGCTGCCTCTTCAAATACAAGCTGCCCGACCCAAGGCACTGTCAATATTTGTTAATTACTTATATAATTACCCAAAAATGTGATGAACGGGACGGTTTTTGGACAAGATGGACAAAATGGACAGTGTCTGTGTACACCGCGACGGTCGTAGATTCGATCCCCATTCGGAAGAATACGCATGATTACAGATTTTGGGACACTGTTCTATAATGTTGATATTTATAAGTTAAAAAAAACGCACCAAAACACTCATAGTGTAATGGCGTCGCTTGTGACGTCAATTCTAAGTTATCTGTCAATAGCAAGACGTGTTGTAAATCGATCTCGCTTCGGTATAATATACTCGAAGTGCAGCGTTGAGTTTCGCCACTCGACACGCTGTGCCTTAATAAATGATTTAGGCGCCTCTCCAAATAGAACCCGTCAGACCCAAGGCTCCATCAATATTTGTTAATTACTTAAATAATTACAGGGAATGGAGTGTTATAACACTAGGTCTCTAGGAGATCTCTTATAGAGATAAGTCCACCTTTGTCAACTAATTTGTATCTTATTGTTTTCTTATGTATATTTTGTGCAATAATAAAGAATATTATTATAGGTTCCCTCTACCTACTTGACGATGGCACAGCGTCTATATATATAAAGGTTGTGGGTTAAATTCGATGCCGATTCGATGAGATGTAATTAATCTAATTTATAGGTTTTTTAACACTATTCTACAATTACGCTAGACAACTAAGCCTTATGTTCTTATGACTTTACTTCGAAATGTCGATAGCCTCATTACAACTTTTATTTTTAGCATCTCTATAAGGAGTTTTTTTTAGAAAGGAAGGACCCTTTATGTCAGTAATATAAGTAATTATTATGAATTCATAATGGGGGTGGAAGGACTCATCTATGTTTTTAAAATATTTTCCTTTTTTAAAGGAAAAAAATACGACTACGCGCTACGGTCCCTTGTGGTTCAGACAAGTTTATAGATATATTTAGTAGTACCAACCTGTCCCTGGGTTTGTGCGTTATTGGGGTCACCAGACTCCTTCCCCCAGGAGCACTTCACGGGTTGCCCGTTCACATCCGCGTTGTGTACGGCGACAATGGCGTGCGTTGCACTTTCTTTTGTGGAGAATCTGGAAAATACGTGTTTATTTAGATATTGAAAAATAATAAGGCTGTTTTTATTGTTTGGCAGCTTTTCGACTTTTCTCGTACGTCGGAGCAAGCAGGGGTAGACTAATATTAAGGCCACTTCCTCATTTTGCGCTTAATTTATATTTAGAAATATTCTGTGTCGAGTGGCGAAACTCTACAGTACCACGCTCTGCTGACAAGGCCAAGGTCACTCAACATGCACTACCCCAAAGTTAGAGGGACAGTGTGGAATGATGTGCCTTAACACTAACTTCCCCCTGCCTACCCTGCTTTATGCGGGCCACAACTAAAAACTAAAAACCACCAGCTAAAAACTAAAAAAATTCATAATCTATATTAAAAATTAAGGCTTTAATTAATTATGGTAACAAAATCCACTTACCTGATAAAAGCATATCCTTTGTCTTTAAACACCCTTATCTCTTGAATAGTTCCGAATGGCTGGAAGGTCTTCTGCATCAGCTCCTCGGTGAGGCCGGTGGTGAGACCGCCGCAGTAGACCGTACAGTTTGTTGGTGAACTTTGATTGTAGACTTCGTCGAAGGTAAGTGGCTTCGAATTTACTGGAACAATAATTTTATTTTAAGAGGATGTATCGAAAAGTAGTTTTTACATACGATTTCGTCCGTGTGGTCTAATTCTTCTAATCCCACAGACCACCCGGCCCACCTTACTCCTCCATAGAGTTAACGCCGCACATCGTTTCCAGAGCGACTGTAAATGTAACGGTTGTGGGTTCGATTCTTTTCATTTCGCTCTACTAATAACACAAGACCTGGCGTTGAGTTCCGCCACTCACCACACAATGTTTTAAAAGTGGGGCGATGCGTGGTGAGTACAAGGTTCCCTCTGTCCATTCTGTTATATCATGGATACAGCATTACGCTAAAACTCCATAAATATCATTTATTTTGATAAAAAACTGGTTAGATAAAAATAAAACAAATTTAAAAGAAAAAGGCAACCCTTGATTTTAAATGAAAAAATAATATAATACGCAAATATTCGTTTCAAAGTAATAATTAAGTAAAAACTTTTTAAACAGAACTTTTATATTTCTTTATAATGTTTTAATACAATCATATTGTTCAAAGGGTTGTTTAAACAGAAACGATTAATATTTTACTTAAGAAGGAAGAAACTGAGGCGAGTCGTGGCGCAAGGGTACAAGCGTGCGACTGTATTCCTAGCTTAGGTAACTAGCCAAAGCGCGGCGTTGAGATCTGCCACTCAACATCCAATGGGTCAAGAATCCGGCAGAAAGTGGGGAACAGATACGTTTTAATAGGAACGGAGTATCTTAACACTAAGTTCCCAGGATCCATCTGCCTACCTATCATATAAGCGGGTAGCCTATCCCTACATAAGTATAATATACTCTCAGTCATTCAGTTTTATCTCTTTGTGGAGGAGAAATGAAATTTTGCGTCTAATCTACCGAAGTTCCACTACTTGCGGCTTCTTCAGCTCGAAACTTTGCATTTAAAGGAATCAGAGGCCTTTATTATATTTGTTATCTATAAAACTCTTTTATTACTGAGTGACTGACAGATGACGCACAAACGAAACTACTGGATTTGGAAACTTGAAAATTGGCTCGTAGGGAGTGTGGGGAAACAAAGAATTTCTCAAAATTCATATGAGAAAAGAAGAAATGGGATATTCTATTTTATGTTTAAGATTCAAGCAGACAAAGTTGCAGACAATGATTAGTGTCTTTTATAATTTAATATTTTACTTTACTGTTTGTTTCTATTAGAATAAAGTATCTACATAAATAAGAATAATAAGTTAGTTAGTTACAACGTTTCACTTTAAACGCCAATGCTGTGGATTAGAAATATTTTTATTTCCTCCTCTGGTATCAAGACCGAGCGCGGTTTCGCCACTCAACACATAATGTCTCGAAAATTCGACAGTGCGTGGGGAACTGAGTGCCTTAACACTACGTACACGTGTTTTAAAAGGAAGAAAAATAGATCACTTACATTCGTTCTTAGGCGCTGGTGGTTTCCGCGTCGCCCAGTTGGTGCGTATGGAGCGCGAGCCCAGCCATTGGCCGTTCATGGCTGTGATCGCTGATTCGGCTTCCTGAAATTATTGAATAGATTGTAATAGTGCTACTGAATAAATGCCAATATAGTAGTAATACTGTTCTCAGTATTTTGAATAGAAAATAGTGTTAAAATGTTCCGTTCTCCAATTTCAAAATTTTGAGACATTCACAAAAATTGTAAAAATCGGTTGAGGGACGGAGTTTAACGCTGTGGGTTTTGCCATTGTGAAATAATTTCAGAATAGTTGATTTATAGTACGGTCTTGAAGTCGTTGGCGCCCTAAAGTTAGCTGTAGATGGCTGCGCAAATCTTATTTTAGGATTTTTCTGACTTTTGTTTATTTTCTTTCCTAGCCCACAACACATGGACTCCACTCCACTGCGACAGAATGGCGTTGAACAGTGCAAAGAGAATAATTAATGCTCAAAACAATTAGAATGCAGGTTCAGAAAATCAATATACACAATACACCTGCACATTCTCATGTTAAATGCAATTGTTTTGCAGAAAAAATAACTACTTAAGTAAAGAAATGTTGCTCTATATATTTACTAATAAGGGTGACTTTTTTAAGGGTTGTGGATTTGATTCCCACAACCGTCGCGCTTGCAGTCGCTTGCTGTGTGTGAATAGATAATACTTAAATTCAATTCTAATTCACAAAATGTACTTACTGATTTCTTTAAAAACGAAACGAAGCCGTAACCCTTGGACTTTAGTGTTTGGGGGTCTCGGACCACTCGGCAGTCGCTGTAACAAAATGTATTGTTAGTTTTAGCTTTTTTAGCATTGTTATGTCTGTGCTATATCCAAATCAAAAATATTAAAAAAGGACAGCGTTGAATTTCGTCACGCAACACGCAATGTCTCGAAAGTCGGATGGTCCAGGGGGTGCGGAGTGTCTTTACTCTCTTCCTTTTCTGCCAAAAACAACAGATTGTTACAGATGCAATATCCATTTCAATCTTACTATACACCACCACCATGGTGTCAAACATAATTTTAAAGTAACATAAGTCTATTTCTTTCGCCTCCATTTTACATTTGATTTCCGAGATATGGCGTGTCGAGTGACGTAACTCAACTCTGTGCTTTGTCTCCTTACCTAAGCGACCCAATAAAAATAATTATTCCCCCGAGACAGAGTCGTACGCTGTGCCACTGCGCCACGACGACCTCACAAGTCTGTATTTACCCCAAAAATAATTCCAGTCGGGAATTGAAGCCATAAATACTTAGAAACTTTGAAAATCGACTAAATTCTTATCAAAGATCGTTTATTTCGTAAAATTGAGCCATTAGTGCGAACAAAATATTATACTGATGAGGGAAAGAGATAGATATACCGAGTGAGTGAAATAAACGAGGGTATATCGATTTTTGGTTGTTTCAAACGGTTATTTGAATTTAAAAAATTTAAAAAGTACTAAAATTCAATTAAAAAAAATTAGGAAGAGGAATTTGAACCTGTAGGCTATATTTTTTTTATCTTCACGCATAGCAGGATAGGCAGAAGTAGCCTAGTGTTAAGACCATCCATTCTCCACGCACACCCCAATTTTCAAGCCATTGCTTGATGCGAGGCGGAATTCAACCCCGCGCTTTGTCTACTACAGTCGTGAAAAGAAAATAATTTAAATTTAATCATTCATTGAGTGGGAATCGAACTCACAACCGTTGCGTTTACAGTGACCTACTGCGACGCGATGGCTAAGTAGGTAAATACATATTTCGTCATTACATTAAAATATTTATACGCAAATTCTATTCTATTAAAATTGGTCCAAGACTGGAGAAGGGAATACTCCCTTATCCCACGCATTTCCCTCTGCCCAGCCGCTCCATGCGGCTTACAGCTTGAAGGTAATATAATAGAATTAATTCTAGCCTAAGCACGGCGTTAAGTTGCGCAATCCGGCTAGCAATATCTCAAAAATTGTTCGATGCGAGGTGAATGGATACAGCGTGAAACTAAAAAAAACAAATTCCTATGTTACTAAAGTTGGGCGCTGCGTAACAAACGAAATGCTGCATAACACGACACTCTCACAGTCAACCCCGCTATAAGCGGGATACAGCGTGAAAGCCAAAATGAAAAAAATATGACGTATAACAAACCGTATACGGCACGATCATTTTCCTCCACAAGAAATAAAAAATTCGCTTCCAACGAAGCTTTAATAAAAATGAACGGTTTTGACACATCACGTATTTAATTTGAAAATATGAGTGTCTTTGTCACATTGAAATATTGCGTGATAAGAAATTACTTAGCGGGTAAGTATTTATTAGCTTCACGCTGTATCCCACATACAGCAGGGTGGGCACAGGGAAGTTAGTGCTAAGACACGAAAGCGAAACTTAGCACTACGGTTTGTCGTCTTATCACAGCGAGGAATTAAAAAACGTCATTCCCCTCAGTGGGAATCGAAGTCATAGATAGCCATTTACAATCTGTCCGGTGTCGTTGACGGCCTCATAGGCCAGAGGAGAACAGAGTATCTTGACACTAGGTTCCCCCTGTATGCGGGATACAGCACAAAGCTGAAATACAAAATATCCCATCTCGTGTGTACGAACCCACAACTACCGCGCTTACAGTCACAAACATGACTGTGATGTAATGTCACTGTGCTATAAAACAATGTTGGCTTTGCAACAGGACAGTATAGACAGTAAGTAAATTTGGCTCTCACTCAAAATATATCTATGGTATTAGTTTTAAGTGATTTTTGTTTTTTTTTTTCTCCTTTTTAGGGTTCTATACCGAAAATTAATCTGTCTGTATATCAATTTGTTTGTTTTTGATATATAATCTAAGATCTAAGATCGGATGGAGATGATATTAATATCAAATATCCAGGTTTAAAAAGTCTTCTGGAAGATAAAAAAATGAGGCTTAAGTCAACGAGATCAAAAGATAGCTTTCACCATTATGCATCGTTTTTGCCGCATATCGGCACAAAGTGAGGTGTTGTACAGAAAAAAAATATTACAAAATCATATTTCTAGTTACTTTCATATAAAATGATGCAATAAAAAATGTGCATACGCTCATAAACTTAAGTTTGTCAACTTTTTGGCCAACCTAAAAAAGCTTCTTTTAACTTTATTTTTTCACTCTAAAATTAAGCTTCTTTTAGACAAACAACAAAGTGATCCTATAAGAGTTCAGTTTTCTTCCTTTAGAGGTACGGAACCCTAAAAAGCGAATAAACATATTTCTATCGTGACTGCTACAAGAATGTGTTCAGAGCTGTATATATAGCAGTTTATTAGTAACCTCTGCAAAGTTCTACTATTCAGGTCCTGGCTCCATCGTCAGACCAACTCGATGATATCATGTTATTGTATTATCCTTGGTGGGTCAAATGCAGTTTCTTAGGTTTTATTATTTAGATCCAAGATGACTTAACAAAGATATTAAATATCTAATATATAAAGCAAAATGACATCCACTACTCACTGGGCTGCCAGCAGTTGAATAACATGAAATGGAATAGTAGGTACTAGTGATAAGTATAGTTCAAGTGCCAGAAACAGATAAACAAATATAAACGAATAAACGAATTGGTTTTGTTAGCTTTACATTATATTCCACATAGCAGGGTAGGCAGCGGGAACCTGGGAACTTAGAGTTAAGACACTCAGTTCCCATTATTGGCATCGAGTGTTGAGTAGCGAAATTCAACGCTGCGCAATGCCTCAGTACCAGAACAAAGAAATGAAAATATTAAATATTGGAATGGGCACAATCACAAGTTGCCCCGATAGATAAATATGTTGTTAATAATTTAGAAAATTTAGTCATAGTCTAGCGCAATAGTAGCTATTATATATAGTAAGTCAGACAAAAAGATATCCTAATCTCTGATAAGCATTTCAATTCCCCCCAAAATATAATAACTGAAAAATACATAAAATGGGCAGAACAATAAAAAAGACAGAACTGTAAAAGATGTCCACATAATAAACAAAGATGTTCGACGTTTGGATCAAGTCCAAAGTAACTAAGATACGATGCCAGTATAAGAGTTTTACTTTTTTTTTGTTCCAGAAATTAGGGCACTGTATGTGAGATGGAATGGACGACAGTGCCAATTTTTTTGAAGTCAAGTCACTAGGGTGATGAATAAATAAAATAAATAGCTTCACGCTGTATTCCGCATGTGGCAGGATAGAAAGGGGGAACCTAGGGAACCCTTGAGAGAATGAGTGACGAAAGAATGGCAGAAAAAAAAAATTAAGCAAGATTGAGTGATAAGATAGGGCAACCTCGGTTGACGTTCAATAATACAGCATCCATGATATTGAAGGAAGGTGATTTAAATAGTATGAGGATCCCCCGGAGGGCATATACGTGCGAGAAGATGACGAGGCGAAAGTGGTGTGCAGAGACCGTATCGGGCGCTCCATCTACCCTGGATGGGCTCGCTAGGGATAAAGAGTGTAACTAAAAAAAACAAAACAAGAAATATCTTCAACAATCGGGAACAAAACTTGGGACTGCAAGATTGATATTCAAACTTATTCCCGAGTATGTTTCAAAGCTATTCATCTTAATAACTTTTTATGCCTATTTATTATAATTTGACTTTTAAACAACCATTATAAAAGTTGAACGAAGTATCATCATCTTTATCTTGTAATGGCATTTTAAAGCCTTTTTGTTTTGTTTATTTATAAACATTAGTTAGAGACAATGAGGGCGTGAATATGAGGCCGTATTGGCGCAGCGGCACAGTATCTGACCATAAACGCGACAGTTGTGGGTTCGATTCCCATTCGAGAATATAAGTTATTTTAATTTTCTCGCTCTGGTAATAAGAGAAAGCACAGCGTTGAGTTGAAAGTTGGGCAAACATATGGAGAGTAGAGTGTCTAAACTCCAAAGTTCATCACCCTATCTCTAACTAAGAAAAATAGGGAAAGGAGGCTTTTTTATATAATACTTACGATATTTCACCAAACGGTGCGAATGCGTCGCGTAGATTTTGCGTTTCAATTTCGGGACTCAGGTCCCCTACGAAGATGTGGTAGTGTTCTGTAACAAAGATAGTGGTTTTAAATTCTGCTATGTAGTGACACAGAGTGTATATGGTGCCCGTTTTGGGTCACAAAATAATGATTTTTTATGTCTCTCCTCAGTGTAGAAAAGGGTAGCGTTAAGGTCCGCCACGCAACACGGAAAGTTTTGAAAAGTTGGTGGAAAATAGGTATCGCAGTGTCTTAAAGCTAGGTCCCCTTGGCCTATCCTTCTATGCAAGGAAAGCGTAAAACTGAAAAAAAGAAATATAAAGTCGATATCATTAGAAATTCTTAGTTTTAAAAAACATAATAATATTTTTTTCCCTTAATGGGACTTGGAGTGTCCTACCACTAGGTTCTCAGGTATGTGCAGGATGCACATAGCGGGGTAGGCAGAGGGAACATCATGAAACTGAAAAAAAATTTTTGCTTCTGTTTAGTTTAAAAGATCAAAATGTCTTTTGTTGCGTAATAATGTCAATTTTAATCAAAATTGAAGACAATTTTCTCACAAAGAAAATGAACAGAATTATTTTAATCCGTATATATCCATTTATTAAATGTATATTTTTATCCATAGTAAATGCTAGGCTTGTGGGTTCGATAGTCGATCGATCTATTAATATTTATTTATTTAGCTTCACGCTGTATCCCGCACTTAGCGGTGCAGGCAGAGGAAACCTGGGAATCTGTGTGAGGACACTCCGTAGCCATTAAGACACTTCCGTATCTTAATGAGAACGGGGCGTTGCGTACGTTGCATTAAATATTTTATGTCTTTGAAAGAGAATCGAACCCCCAACCTGTCGCGCTCCTACCCGAGTGGGTAGAAGCACAAAATAGCGTCAAAAGCGTCGCCAGGAATCAACAATAAAAATATGACCATTCCGTTCATCCTACCACAAGGTCTTACTTAATATACATCAAGAAACTGCTAATTAGTATTCTAGGTACTACAATACTAGAAATTAGAAGTTTCTAGAATTCATCTTGAATAGATAATATTATTTGAAGTTGGTCATAACTTTAGATCAAAGAGCTTCAGTATCTGAAATATAGATATAGGATTGTATTAAGCTTACATAACATTGGAACAGGCGTCTGTCTGCGCGATGGTCGTGGGTTCGATATCCATTCGGGGGATATATATTGAACGTTATTATAAGCTGTTGTTGTCTAGTTTTGGTTTTCCTGAAATCTGCTATTCGGCTTTAGTTAGGGGTGAGTTTATTATTACACAAGGGTGCATCCTCTATTGCGACAGTATGCGGCGTTGAGCACTACCACTCTACAAGCAATCACTAAATGGATTCCCGCCGCTCCACAAATTAGACGCGGCAAAATGGAAAACAATATATTAACATTTTTACTCAATTAGGCGGCGTGTGGAGAACGGAAAATCTTAGCACTGTCTAGGTTCCTTCTGGTTACGGTTATATGCGGGATACAGCGTGAAGCATAAAAAAAAAGTTTTACTTATTTTTTCGTTCAAAAATCAACTTCAACTTCAGTTCTCCCTCACAATTGCAATTTAATTTCCAAACTTCAGTTTAGTTTAATAAAAACCATTCCGTACCCTTCTAAGGCCTTTAATTTGAGACAATTTAGACCAACCCTTGTGTTCCTTTAAAAGTGTATTAAACCCTTACCTTTTATAGCTAAGGTTCATATTTCTATAGCAAAATTTAGAAATCTTTAACTGGCAAAAATGGTAAATTTGAACGACATTGGTCCAAATGATCCTTAAATTCCGATTTACAGTTATACTGATAACTGTTACGTAACAAGTTTGTCTGAATGTGGGTCGTGAGTTCGATTATTGTTCTATGTAAAATATTATTTATATTTTAATTGTTTGTCAATAATTGACACCAGACAAGGTGACTCCAGAGGTGGAGGATGGTAGCCAGAAGGAACCTAATGTTAACACACTCCGTTCGCCATGTTAATTCTAATTCCCTGATCTAGGGGACAAACTTCGGCGTTGAGTTCCGGCACTCAACGTGGAGAACAGCGTGTTTTAACACTAGGTTCACTCTGCCTACCCTGGTGTGTGAGGAAAAGCGTGAAGCTACAAAAAATGTGCGAAAGATGCGTGAAAATAAAAAAGAAATGAAGCAACAAATCCCCGTACCTTTGATCTATTGAAATGTATTCATGAATAATAAACGTTGTAATGTCTGAATATATGAATTTTTAGCAAACTTATGCTTGCAACGGATGTCTGTAATATTTTTTATTTATCCGTTTTTAGGGTCCCGTATTTAAAAAAAGAAAAATGAAACGAAAAAAGGGATGACTTATTAGGTCCGTCTGACAAGAATATTTCTTCCAAGACCACGTGAAGATATCAAGCAGAAATTATGTGAAATATCCAGGTCTGCAGCCCCTTTGAACGCAGGTTCAACAACAGGTTACTTCTAGTTGATCTATAATAATTACTCGTGTAAAATTTGGCATAAAATGAAAATTTAAAAGCAGCTTATAGGTATATTATAAATCTAATGTTTATAGTTCATTTTATACAAAACTAGCAAACAGCAAACTTAAATTGTACTTCCCCTTGGCCTACAGCGTCAATTATGAAATAGCTAAGGAACCTTCGACTTGCGAGTCCCACGCGCACTTAGTGATTTTTTTCCAGTATTCAGACAGGAGAGAAAAATGTTGTCTGATTGACGTCATTTTCCTATTAAGAAATATTTTGTGCTATCGTTTTTATTTACATAGCATTAAAAATGAACATATTTTTAATAATAATCCTGAATGAGTTTGAATTTTCTACCAGTAATGAGATGTAGATGTCCTAATCATAAGAAATATACAGACAGACAACGTATGTCACAAAATGCAGGGTTTATTTTTTCTGTATATTTTATAAACATATATAGGAGAGGAGAGAGAGAGAGGAGAAAGAACCTGGTGTTAAGACAATACCCTCGGTTTGTCACTCTACGTATACTTGAAGACTTGTATATAAAGATGCTGAAGTGGATTTCGACATCTCATGACAGATTCTTAAAAAAAAAAACAATTACCAATTATCTAATATCCGTAATCGAAATAATGCGAAACTAACCGATAATCCGTTATAATTTAAATATCTGTAACTGAAACCAAATTAATATTTGCTTGCATCTGTCTCCGCATCAGGGACGCGGCACAGCACCATGCACCACAAAGGCTGTCAAGTATTTTTTTTCATTCAATTTATAATAATATCACTTATTGTACTTGTTACAAAGTTAAAATTGAAAAAGGTCTCGAAGGACCGACGTCCGGTCGAAAATTTGTCAATCCAATCTAATAATTTCCCTAGTGTTTTAACAGAAAAAAATATGTTAATTTTTATTTAAATGGACAGAGAATTAAGTCACTCTAATGTAATAAATAGACACAGATTTTTGAAATTTTAGAATGATTTGTTTTAGTTTCCACGATTTGATAGCACGGCAAAGCGAGGAGTTAAGTTCTGCCACTGAACAGACAATGACTTGGAAATTGGGTGGAGCGTGGTAAACGGTGATGGGGTTTTGTAAGATTATCGACGGTTGTGGATTCGATCTTTACTCGGGGGAATTAATTATTTTCGGTATCCATGCTCTGGTTAGAAGACAAAGTAAGCAATGCTTTAAAATTAAGGCGGGAATTCGGGAACGGGACATCTTAACACTAGGCACTCCTACCCTCCATGCGGCATATATATAAATTTAGATGTTTTTATGGTTCCGCACCTCAAAAAGAAAAACTTTTCTGTCGGTCTGTCAAATATTCACGTCTACGGTCCCTCCTAGCACAGAAAAAAATAAGCTTCTAAGTCAATCGAAAGATACGAGCTTTTATGTATCGTTTTTGTTGCACTTTGTATGAAATTCACACCGCGTAAGCAAAACGTATAGGGGCTTCCCGCGTAACGTACTGTTATAAAATTTAGCGTGAAATGAGAACTTGCAATACAAAAAAAAAAAAAAAATTGTAGATATCTGTAGGGAAAAAAGCCGCAACAAATTTATATTTGTAGAAGCATCAGAAGGGGCCTCAAAGCGGTCTTGGCTATCACTATTCATTTGTGGGCGTTGTAGCAACAGAGATGTTTCAATAAAAGTCACACTTATATTTTACAATGTCTTATTACTCGTTTACATAACAGTTTTACAATAAATCTCACAAGATTAATAAAATTACAATAGATTAGGAGCCAATAGGTTAATTGGTGAACATCTCACGCCATAGCTGTCAACCAATGACATCCGCTATTATTCGTGGCTACACCTACTACCCTATTCGGGGTTACCCGCTCCATTTTAAATATTATTCTAATATAATCCATTACATAAATCAATTAAAATCGAAATATAATAATTGCGAAATTATAATTAAAACTAATACATAGCAGCGCGCCGTCATATTTATAGTTTATTTTATGCAAAAAGAGGGTTTCAATTCCCACTCTGTGTATTGATTTTATTAAAATTAATTTCATTTGGTCTAATTCGACGATTCGGTCAAAAACGACCGGAGAGTTCTAACATTAGATTTTCTCTACCTAACCTGGTAAGTATCGTGACGCCACTACAGAACCCTAAACGGTTGACCGTACTACGGAACCAGACGGACTCAATTATTTAGGTTATTTTAACTCGTGGGTAACAGACATCGTGTTACTTTAGTAGGTCAAACCGTGAGGTTGCATTATTTACACGAATTTACATAGAACTGGTGATGAGGCGTTAACAAGGTGTTATACAGGGTGTCGCGAAATATGAATACCTACTTATATGGCTGAAAGTGGTGGTTGTGGGTTCCAATGAAAATTTGTCAACTTTTGTATGACATAGTTTTTGGATATTAATGTAATAAAGAGGAATTGAAATATTGAATATTTTCATTTCCTAGATGAGGCCAATCGTGGCCCAGATTCTCACTGCCTACTCTGCTATGAGCGTGATACAAGACAAAAGTAACTTAACTCTATCATCTGCATAGCGGGATAGAGAGAACCTACTTTTAAGATATTCTATTCCTCACGCCTCCCTCCCTCCTCCTTTTCGATCTTATATTTGTTTTGTCTTTCACTTCTCCGAGTGACGTAGATATTTGCTTCTTTCACCAGATTGTATCGTATATCGTATGGGACTTAGATGATTTATATTTTATTTGTGTATATGGTTGTATATACAAATAACTAACGAATTAGCCGACGTCGTCCGGACGAGCAATACTGACTACCCTCATAAAGACTGATTGTAGCGCTTGAAAAGGAAATATAAAGAATATTAAAAAAATGAAGTCCTGAATCCTGAAAGATCAACAAAATGATCAATAAAGCCATTAGAAATATTCTTGAAAAGTAACTAAGTGTGAGATTCAAATTTTCTACTAGTTTTACATTATTTAAATGAGGTAGTCATGTAAGGTTAGGTTGTGAGTTCAATTCTCTAAAGAATTTTCATTTCCCGATATAATAACAAGACAACGCAGCAATGGATCATACTATATATTGAAAAAATTACGCTAACTCAGCTAAGCAGCTACGAAGCTGCCGGTGCTACGGTGTTACGGTGCTACGAAGCTAGGGAGCTACGGGGCTACGGAGATATGGAGGTACGAACGGGCAAACGGATTGTCTTAACATTAGGTATTCTCTGCCTGCCCTCACATTACATGCGAGATACAACGAAAGGTTAGAAATTGAAGGTTAAAAATTATTTTAAATACCAACGCTACTTTTGAGAATTCCTAGATTAGTGCAGATATCGTCAATCAGCAAGCGACATTTTTGAAGGATTACAAGGCGATATATATTGTTTTCCTACCTTACAAAGCGAACGAAGAGTTGTTAGTCCGACCACCGACCTCCAAGGATCTCCCGCTGGAGATGGAGGTCGGTGAAAACCTCACATGATTAAAACAGTGATGAATTTTTTTTTAATTTCACGTTGTAATTCAAGTTTAGCAGAGTAAGCACTACCAAACTTCTAAGAGCGTGTTTTGGCTTCGTTGGTTGTATCGAGAGGAAGGAAGTGGAAATAATCAATTACCCCCGAATAGAAATCTTATCTACGACTAAAAAAACGTAGAAAACATACGGAGTAAAGTAAAAAGCCAACATCAAACCAAAGTCAACCGAAGTATAAAACAAACACAACATATTTTCTTATTTATGGACAACATCCAAACTTTGCGTTAATTGCGAATAGTTGGTTGAAATTGTAAACAATTTTAGTGAAAGGCTTCAAAACAATCTCGGGCCCCGAATCCCGGGATCCCGGGATACCGGGATCCCGCTTGAATATTAATAAGAGCGGGATTAGACCAGCCCAAACTTGGAGTTGGGGTGTTTCTGACTAATAAAATTGTTTTCTTAATGCTAAGAAAGTTTACGTTTTGGACACTTTTAATGGAAGTTTTTAGTAACAAATGCTGATGGGATTTTTAAATTGGCCAATTGCTTTTTGTGATTCCGTTGCGATATTTTTGCCTTTCATTTCTCTTAGGTTTGTAGGATAAGCTTAAAGAACCTAGTGTTAAGACTTTCTGTTCCCCAATTTTATCCTGAATTCAAAATCAACTAAATATGGGAATATATTTCCTTTGTAGATAATAGTAACGAATAACTTCAAGTATCCCGCATACAGCAGGGGACATCGATCGATTTCGATCTAGTGTTCAGAACAAACACTAGATCGAAAAATTAAACATAAGCATCTAAATTATGGCGCAGCGGTAGTGGGTTCGATTTCCACACGAAAGAATTAATTACTTATTATTTTCTCGCTCCAGGAATGTTGGCAAAGGGCATTAGAAACATGAAAGCGTATGTGGAACGGAGTGTCTTAATACTAGGTTTTATCTGCTTACTCTGCTATATTATGGATATATTAAGGATACAACATAAGTTAAAAGAAAAGAAAAAAAACCTAGTTACATATAATCATTATTCCTTTCTCAAAGTTTGAAGCCGCTTTTATCGAACACACGCATTCTGGAGTTACTGCGACACAAACGCTTTGAAAAATCATCTCATTTTATTTCCCAAAAATATTTTTTACTTTAAAACCTGGCGGTAATAAGCATTCTCTAAAGATGTCCGAGCCATTACACTTATCCCGTTAAGTCCCAAAAAAAATTGTTTGTCGCATTACGCTGTTATTGTTTTTGTTGAATTCTTTTCTTTGTAGGACGCTTGACTATAAATGCGGCGGTTGTGGGTTCGATTACCACTCGGGGGAATGATTTATTGTCATTTTCTCACTTTGGTGGACAAGCGCGGCTCGGAGATCCGTCACTCGACACGCATTGTTTGAGAAATTAATTAAAATGGAAAGTGGGAAATGGAATGTATTGACACTGAGTTCTTTGCAAGTTATTTTATTTTTTACTTTTTAATTTTGATTTGATTTTGTAGTTATTAGGAACACTACTTTAAGAATAGATATTACAATCATCGGCCTGTTATTGGCCACTGCTGAATGAAGGAATCAATATGGAACGAAATTCATCTAACCACAGTCGGGATATAAAAGCCATTTGCTTTCCGAGTGAAAATCGAACTGAAGACCGTCGCGTAAACAGTAAAACCAAGTTAAACTGAAAATAGTCACTTATTTAACCCAATTTCAACTTTTAACATTTAGTAAGCAAAAGTCCTATTTTCCATGAAAACTTCAAGCTTCTCCAAGTAAATTATCATTTCAAAATAAAACGCTCATAAAACCTTCAACTCGCGATGGATCTGACGTTTGGAAAAATGTTTTTAGGAATTAATGCTAAATAGATAATTGTAAGGCGTGCGGCTGTAAACACAATGAAATAGTGCATAAAGCTAAAAGAAATAAATAAATGAAGCGTCGCGTCGCAGCGAGACCTGTGATGGTAGTGGGTTCAAGACACCCTCGGGTAATAGGGTAGGCAGAGTAAACCTACTGTTAAGACAGTCCGCTCTCAGATTTCTTTCTGAATTGAGTTGAGTGTCGAAACCGAACAGTTCAGTGTATTTGAGAAAGGTGTACATATAAAGCGGTTGTGGATTCGAATTTCGTATCGCACAAATGAATGTTCCGATTCAAAGTAATGTTTTTTTGTACTATTATGGTTATTCGAGAAGAAGAAGAAGGTTATTCGAGATTCTGCGTACTGAGTGGCGGAACTCAACGCCACTCTTTGTTTGGTTACCAGCGCCAGAAAATGAAAGTAAGTTACTCCCCCGTGTGGATATAAATCCACAACTGTCGCGTTCACAAGTAGACCGGTGCACCGCTGCGCCGTGATAACCTTAAGACTATTACATTACTTTATACCACACTTTTGTACTGCATTTCCGAGTTTAGTTTTATTTAATATAAACGGTAGGCACATTTTAAATATTACGATTTCCCTGATTGGGATCGAACCCACACAACGTCGATGATACTCGCAAAAAGGTTAAACCCTTCGAAACCATGTTTAATGTTTAAATATCGAAATCATATTCGTACCTACAGCAAATATTATTCTTCGCTTCGGGCCAAAAGATTTTCAGGAGCACTGAAAAAATAGACGGTAACCGCAAAAAAACAATGAAAACATGAGAAACGGTATTCTTTGTTATATCGATGGGCTTAAGTCATAAGCGACGCAGTCTGACTGTAGATTCGATGGTTATGGGTTCAATTCTTTGATAACAAGACAAATAGAAAATGTCTAAAATATTGAGTGGTGAGTGGAGAATGGAATGTCTTAAGATAAGGTCACTTTTCCTTTTTTCGCAGTAAAATATTTAAAAAAATCCAATTTTGTTAGACAAATTACGGTGTTTAGTTCCACCGAACTGAAAACTTTGTGAAAACGAATAAAAAAAATGGAAGAAGATAATTCACCAGAAATTAAACTAACTCAACTAGACGCGTAGGCAGCGGGAACCTAGTATTATGATAATTTAATCAATTTCTCGCCCTATTTTCTACCCAATTATTGAGGTATTGAGTTGAGTGGCGGAACTTAACGCTGCGACGTGTTTGCATGTGCTTATTTGAAAATCCGGCGTTGAGTAACGTAACTCGTGTTAAGTGTTTCGAAAAATTTTCGATGTGAGGAGAACGAGGTGTCTTAACACTAGGTTCCTTCTGCCTACCCAGTTATATGCGGGTTACAGTGAGATAATAATAAAAAGTCTACTAAAACGCCTATAGCCTATAAATTAAACCGTTACTTAATAAGGGAATACAAAATTCTTGTGAGGAGCCGAGTTAGAAGTAAATGAAATATTTCTAAACGACAAAGCTTTACCGAAATTAGTTTGAAGCCTCTATGTATATTTGAGTGTTGGAAATTTGAGGCGGAGTTTTGGCGTTGAGTTCCGCCACTCAACACGCAATGCCTCGAGAATTCGGCGATAATAAGTCAATATTTTACTAAAATTAAGCAGGTGTGGGATATTACAAAATAATTAAACATGCGTAAGCTTTTACTCACTATAAGGAACAATATTTTTTTAGCTTCACGATGTATCTTGCACATTGCAGGCTAGATATACGGAACGGATAGTGGTAAGACACTCTGTTCCCTATTAAGATACTTCCGTTCGCTAGTTTCCGCCGAATTAAGGTATTGTGTACGTTACCAGAGCGAGAAAAGGAAAATATAAAATATTTCATGCCCCCGAGTGGGAATCGAACTCATAACTATTGCGTTTAAGTAGCACGTACAGTGCCCCGGAGCCATGACGGCCTCCAATTAAGTTTTTTGACTGTAAATTATACTTAAACCCAGAAAGTTCTGGTGAAATTTCAGCACTTTTCCAGCGGAAGTCGATCAAATCGAGAGCATCTTAAAGGCGCAATCTTGTGATTGCTTCCGTATTTGAAGATGTTAAATTTTATTGGGTATAAGGAAACGAATGGATTGAAATCCTGAATTGAAATGTAGCCAAATATATTTTTTGGCCTCACGCTGCAGGCAGGCAGGCTCGTATAGGCAGGCAGAGGGAACCTAGAGACACTCCGTTCTACACTTGCTTGAAGAGCGAAGCTGAATTTTGGATGAGGAGAATTAATAATAATTATATATTTTTTAATTCTGGGGTATTTTATAGCAGTATTGGTGTCAAGACTGCATATTTCATTTCCGCCAATATTGCATATTGCGTGTTGAGTAGCGGAACTCGATGCTTCATTTGAAAACACATTTCTCCTCGTACGCCACTCACAATCATTACGTATAAATACGGACAATGTTCTATTGAGTCAATAAGTTTTCTTATATAATATATCTTTTATATGCCAAATGAAAATAGATAAAAGCTCCGTTTAGCCTTGTAGCTTGTAGTTCTAGATAAATGAACTATCCGATACAAAATGGTTATTTTAATCCTGAGATTAGTGCGTTCAACCAAACAAACTATTCAGTTTTATTATATTAGCAGAGATGTATACAGGATGTGTAAATAAATACATTTAATATTTACTTACGTTATATTAATTAACACACATTGATGTACAAAATTGAATCAACGACCAACTTTACGCTACGTAAGCCCGATTTTAATCAAATACAGCCTTCTTTAGATATATTTGCTTAAATCTAACATATATAGTGTGTTTTAAAAGAGAAATGAAACTAATACCTTTCGGAATAAGATAGAAATTTGACTAAAATCTACGAATTTCCCAGATGTTTATTTGAAAATCGACTCTAATTTCTGAAAAATACAGTTTGTTTCTGTATACAGTGGTTTCATTTTCCACCCTTATTGGGATGAAGTTATACGGGGTGAATTTTTTATTTTATTGTCCGTATTTTTTTGGATAACATTTACTTTGTCAATGAGAGTACTGTGTACAGTTTTCATGTTACTCTTTTAATTTTTTTAATGCTGTCTGACAGATGTTTGTGGACTTCACCTATAAGTTACTCAAATTATAGAATTCGAGGCTGTCGTGGTGTGGGTTCGAATTCTAATCGAGAAATGAATTATTTTCAGTTTCTCGCTCTCGTCAGAAGCGTGGTGTTGAGTTACGCCGATCCATCCGTATTGACTCCAAAATTAGGCGGTGCGAGGGCAACGGCGTTGCCCTGCGTTGCGTCTGGACACTAGGTTCCATTTGCCTAGTCTATGTGTGGATACAGCATGACGCTATTCTCTTATTAACCATTCAGTGTGCGAGGTCTACAACGAGCTTTTCATTAGTGTGAGTGTTCATATATGCGAGTAGTGTATGTGACGTCGCCCGTCAAGCGTAGCGCATCCCTTACTTGACTTAAACTGGCTTATACTGCTTTTTGACAACCGGCCTACATACACCTCTTGTATTATATATAGTATAGCAGCGTCACATATATTTAATAAAACACCTGTGATCCGCACTTTCGTCGAATTCTCGAAGCATTGAGTATAGAGTGGAGGAACTCAACGCGGCACTGTGCCGAATCCAGAACTGTCGCCACGACTGGCCAACCGAGAAATATTATAGGCTAAGTTGCTGTGATCATTTAAATGTGACCCACCGTACCTGGGGTGAGAGTTACCTCGGGCTAAAATATGTAGTGTGCATACACAACCCATAAGTTATTTTTATTTAACCAAGTGAAGCCGCAGGCAAAAGTTAGTAGAGTTATATATACCTACATTTTTTAGTTTACCTTTATATTCCCTACATAGCACGGTAGGCAGAGGGGAATTGTGAATCTCGTGTTGAGACACTCCCATCCCCTTTCAGACACTTCCTTTCCCCACTTTCCGACAAAATGTTTAGGCATAGCTTTGTCTCGTTACAGCAATAGGAATCGAACCCACAATCATCACGTTTACAGTCGCACGCTTGTGCCCCTGCGCCACAAGTGGCTTCTACAGACGTTTATTTTTTACAGCTTCACGGTGTTTCCCATATTAACATATGGGACTCTCTAACTCTAACGAGTAGGCAGTAACGTAGTATTAAGACACTCCGTCCCACACGATCCTCAATTTTAGAGATATTGTGTATTGCGTGGCGAGACTCAATGCCGCGTTTTATTCACCAGAGATAATTAATATAAAGATCACCCCGAGCTTGGATTGAACCCACAACCACTGCGTTTACAGTCATATAGAGTACCAATTCGCCACGACAGCCTCATTCGTACTCTTCCAACGTAATAGTGTGAAGGTGTGTACTTATATCTCAAGGGATTTCACATGTGTCATTATATTATTCACATTAGGTTTTTAAATTAAAAGAACTTGAAGCCGTCGTGGCGCCGTGCACAACCGTGCTACTGTAAATGTGGGTTCGATTCCCACTCTAGTAACGACACGACTCTAGTAAATATTAATTTAAAGAATACAATTCTTTTTGCACAGGCCAATCAAATTTCCGCAGATTATACATACATCCGAATGAAAAAAAATTATTCCTTCGAGTGGGAATTGAACCCACAACGTTATATATACAGATAGTCACTACCCCACTGCGACACAACAGCCACAAGCCGTATACAAATACATTAAAAATTCAATTATTTAATTGACCTAATTTTTTATATAAAAAAAACATACATTATACGTTCGCATGTTCTTGTTCCATAAAAATATTTATTTATGTCACTATGTTGAATAATTTCGGTTGTAATTATTATAACAAGGCTGCGTTGTCGAGTTTTAGATGTAAAGGCTGAGTGCTAATAGATCGTAGGTTCAATTCCGTCTGGAGTATATTTTTAGCTACGCTCTCAGTTTTTAGAGCTACTTCCAAAGACAAATAGGAATCCTTAATGAATAAAATGTTACTTTAACTTTTTTAACTTGTTACTCCACACTTAGGAAAGAAGCAGACTTTATAACAAAAGGTACAAAAACTTAATGATTCATTGTAAGATTCATATGTGAAACCTCAACATGGCATTTAACCCTCTGCTAAAACATAAATAAGTAGTTCTATATGGCTCATTGGTCTCAGATCTTGGACGGTTTCGACGGTCCAATAATTTATTCCTCCGAGTGGGAATCGAACCCACAACCGTCTCGTTACAATCACACCCTTGTAACTTTGTTGGTGGAAATGTTAACATATTTTAAGTACTTTAAAGTCCTTTCCGCCTTACCGTTATCCGCTCATTTCCCCTTCGCTCATTTCTCTTTCGCGGAGGAAACCGGGCTTAAATCAGCCACTTCATTTCATACAAAATCGGTACGCAAACTTTTCTTTTTAACAACTTTGTCAACTCTTATAAGTTTAACTTCCCGTTGACCTACAATTCTCAGTGCGCTAGTCCGACTCGCACTAGTTAGCTTCACATCACGCTGTATCCCGTACAAAGGGGACCTAGTGTTCAAGCACTCCGTTCTCCACGCGCTGCACAATTATCGAGACGTCGCGCGTTGTCTTGGTAACAGCAAGAATAGAAATTTGAGCGTAATTTCATATGAACATATTATAATTTAAGAAATAGTCATTATGTGCCATTAAAGAGTAATGATCGGTTGTTTGGTTATATGATACTTTCATTAAAATTATTAAATTGAATGGTGCAGCAGTACAGCGTCTAGTCGTAAGTTGGTTGTGGGCTCCCGCCCGGGTGGGAATCGAATCCACCATATCATGTAGACTATAGTCTATGCTATTCCATTGCATGCACTTCCATGATTGCTTCAATATTATTTTTATCTTAACGCTAGTTTTTCTCTGCTTGTGCTGGATTTGAACACAGGGGGAATACAATTATAATGACAAATATAAGAAAATAATGATACCTGTTGAAGAGGTTTTTATATACAGAAGTATCGATAGCCAGTGAAGCTTGAAACCTTAAACTAGATTTTGGAGAAAAAAATGTGAACTCTGTTTTATAAAAAATAGAATTCAATATCGTTCGAACAAAATGACTACAAATTAAGGCCGCCACACTAAAGTTGGATACCCTGGAATAAGTATTTTTTTTAGAAAAAAATCAAGAACGCTGCCTATTTTTTCTAATGGTTTTGTATAAAAATGACCAATTTCCGATTTGACACTGTATCAGAGACCGTCACGTCGCGTCGTGACGTTTGTTTCTGATCGAGAGAATACATTCTTTTCATTTCCTTGTTCTGGTAGGAAGCTCAAAAAATAGGCGGCGCATGAGGAACAGAGTGTTTAACACCAGGTTTCCTCTACTCACGTGAAGATATATACATCAAGCTTATAAACTATTAAAAATGAAAATGAAGTTTACCAAGTTTATTATTATTTCCATGAGGGTGCTGATGATGATGCTGAGGTGGTTGTTGGATTTGCGGCATCAGGGCAGGGTGTGGCAGTTGCAGCAGCTTCGGTTCCAGCTTGGTAGCGGCGGCAACCGGGATCGGCCCAGCGTTCGTCATTGTCGTCATTGTTGCGGCTGGCATCATTAGTGTCGACATGGTTAACATTGTTTGTGGTTACGCGTGGTAATCTACGCCGTCATTATTTAAAACACACTGTATAAATAATCTTATAATTTATTCTATTTATTTTGTTTTGTTTTTGTAAATATTGTTCTTTTATTTTTGTTAGTTTAATACATAATACTATTTGCTAGATCACCTTGTTTTGTCTATAGCTATCAATCTACAACTATAGCGCCTGGAAACAACATTGGTTATTGCTTTTGGTTTGGTTAGTCTTTGTTATTCGGTTGTTCTTATTTGTCTCCTCGGTTGTGGTCATTTCAAATTATTATAAACATATTTATTTATATCATTTGTATCGTGAGGTGGTTCCTCATTTGGAGGCCCTGGTTACCGATGGCCTCACCTCGTGCCGTGTATAAAATGTTTTTTTTTATTTATATAAAAAAAAAAAGTAATAATATAATACATGTAAATTCTGTACTAATAGTACTGGATTCGATTCCCACTCTTAAAAAATAATTATCTTAATTTCCTCACTCTCGTAACAAGACAAAGCGTGACATTGAACTGAAGACGCAATGTCTCGAATATTTTGTGACAAGTGTGGAGTGTGTTAACACTAGGTTCCCTCTGCCAATCCAGCTGTATGCGGGTGGTAGGTCTCTGTATGCGACAGAGAGTGGTAGGGGAGGCAGGGGAAGATCTCGGTCGACTTCAAAACACAGTATTGATGATACTGGAGGAAGATCACGCAAAAGCATGGAAACCATTGGAAGACATGTATGAAAAAGCTGATGACAGTAGACGAGGCTCAAGAGGTAGAGGTTCTTTCTCTTTTTAAAGCTCGCCGATATAATGTAATGTATGATGATAAAAAAACAATATAATGAGAACGCCAAAAGGCAGCGATATTCAATTTATTTGCAGCTCAAGGGCATTTCGTTTTTAATTATAAGAATTAGCTTTTGTTTTTGTTGCTACAAAGGATTTTTTATAACGTTAATATTTCATTTCAATTAGAATGTTACAATGAAAATAATGAAAACCATTGAGGCGCAGTTGATGAGATTGTAATGGTTTGTTTTTTTTTTAGTTTCACGCTGTATCCCGCATATGGCAGGATAGGCATTGAGAACCTGTGCGTTAAGACACATCAACAACTCTGTTTCTCACACACCGCTTAATTTACGGTACATTGCGTCAAGAACGGCGTAACTCAACGTCGTGCTTTGTCTCGTTAGCAGAAAAATTATAAAATTGTGGGTAATTACTATAAAACTTTAGATTTTACTTTACATTTTACGTATATATTAATAGGATGTACCGGCGGCTTCGTCCGCGTTGTGCATGACACATGACATATTTGAAGTACGAAAGGAAACTTTGGTCTTTGGGTATAGCCTATAGTTTTCCTTAATAAATGGACTATCCAACACAAAATTTAATTTTGGGGGACTTAATCTCTCCCCAAAACCGTGTATCTATAGTTATATCTCCACTGACCGAAACCCCCTCCCCTCCTCCCCTCTGACGTCACAAGTTATTATTTTCAATAACCCCTCTTTATTCATATCATTACCATAATCATTGATTGGAAGGTTTTTAATTAAAACGTAACAAAATTGTATTAAATTTTCAGGCCACATGTGATTTTCATAAAAGATTTTATGGAAGCCTTTATTTGATAGTTAATATGACCGAAAACAATTTAATATCTGTATAAATACTAATACCATAAAGCGGAAGAGTTTGTTCGATTGAACGCTCTAATCTCAGAAACTACTAGTTCAAATTGAAAAACTACTTTTGTAGTGGAATAGTCCACTTATTGCGAAAGGCTATAGGGCATAGGCTATATTACCTGCGGTCAGAGTTACCTCCCGCACGTAGAGCGTGTCATGACTCATGTGTCACACGCGACGAGTCATTATTGCCATTTGACAACGAGGCGAGGCCGCAAGTAAATGCTAGGGTATGTATAAAAAACCCTTTTAACAAACGCCTGTAAGTGAATCTGCGGGAGTTCTCAATGGTCTACTTTGTGTAATATATTTCTCACTGTTTGTTTAAGTGCTTGTATTGACCTTTTCTAACTTATAGTAAATATGAGGCTTTTTTTCTTTTTTTATAGTTTTTCGTGCCTCAAAAGAAAATAACGGAACCCTCATAGGCTCATTTTGTTGTCTGTCTATCTGTCAAGCACAATTGAAAGATAAATATAATAAAAACATATGAGCATTTATACCGTCGTTTTTGACGCATATTGTATGAATTAGTTTTCTGTAAGTTTGTATTATTTGTTTTGCTACACGCATCATCCCGCTCAGCAGGGTAGGCAGAGATAACTTAGTGTCAAAATATTCTGCTCTCCACTTTTGTCGGAGGCATTTTATGTCGATCGCGAGCCTCAATACTGCGCTCGATCTGATCTACTTTCGCAATATAATGGTTAAAAAAACTCTACGTTCTGAAGGAAACATTACGAATAACCTATGATTTTTAACAGATTTCTTTATTCAAAAAGGACGAAGTAGTTTACTCGTTAACCATATTTTTATGTTTTTGTGTGTATTTTTCATTATTTGAAACCATACACGTATATTTAAAAAAATAAGAAAGGAGGATATTTAAAAGGATAAAATTAGAACGGAGTGTCTCAACACTAGATTCTCTTTGCCTAATTTGCTGTGGTGATGTAGCATGAAACTATAAATTTTCCAATGAGAAAGATTGAATTGAACCTACAACCCTTTATTCACTTTTTTCTAAAGCAACAGGTCGATAAGGGTTAAAAATAATAAAATGGGTCACGAGTAACCCTTTCTCACACTACATTTAACTAAACGATTGTTCCTTATAAAAGGTTAAAGCAAGCTTTACTAAAATAACTTATATATGCGTACACACACATACACGCATTTGGACCAAAATTATATAAAAAAATATGTACAAAAATCTTTTCACGCTCTATCCTGCAGCAGGGTAGGAGGAGGAAACCTATTGTTACAATACTACGGTACCGACGCACCTTTCAACATTCGAAACATTGCGAGATGAGTGACGGAACTCAACGCCGCGCGTTGGCCAGAGCGAGGAAATAATTTATTCCTGCGCAAGGTTCGATTCGTAGTGCCGCCGTCGCGCTTACAGTCAGTATACTTATTGTTGTTTTTAACGCTGCGCCTTGTCTACCAGAGCGGGTAAATGTACCTAAATCTATATTTAAAATTGTAACTGATCGCTGTCTGCACGTGGAAGATACATGAGAAAATCTATTTTTGGGGTCATTTATCAATGTAACAGAACCCAAAACGATGACTTTTAAAATGTTTATCTGTTTGTCTATGCGTTTTTCACGTTAATCTCAGAAACGGCTTAACTGATTTCAATGCATATAAATAAGAAAGTTCATAAATAAAAAATTATAATAATATAAAGTATTTTTCATTGAATTTGCTAAAAAAAAGTCTTTAAAATAATAATATTATTAGTACACTAACATTCTCATTGCGCTATCCACGCTTTTGTTTCAACAAAATCGAAGTCCCGACCTTTTAGTTTAATGGCTATTAGTGACTAACGGACGGACAAAAATTTTGCATTTGCCAAAGTACAAAGTAATTTAGTTTAATGTATGGCAAGTAAAGTATTAAAACGTTTTAATAGAGGGATGCATTAGAGTAGCGATAGAAAAAAATATTGAAAGGCCGATTCACATTGTATCCGTGTACAGCAGGGTAGGTAAAGGAAACCTAGTGTTAAGATACTTATTTCTCGAGTCTATGCATGTCGAGTGGCGGAACTCAACGCCGCACCTTGTGTTGCAACCGTGGCGTGGAAATGAAAATACTTGGCATGATCACTCCTGAAGAGCTCTGCGAGTTCTAAAGCGTATTGTTTTTTTCTAAAGAATAAATTATAACTGAATTAATTTACAACATTCCGTTTTGTGTGGTGGTCTATTTTGTTACCAGAGCAAGGAAATCAAAATAATTCTTTCCCCCGATTGGGAATCAAACCCACAACCGTCACTTTACAGTTAGGTGCTAACTACTGTCGGGGTAACTTTTTATATTTATTACAAAAATAATATAAAAAAATGCATATAATATAATATTTTTTGTCAACCATACTTTGAATGAGGGTAGAAACAGTGTACTAAAAGTAAGGGTTGATCAATGAGAAAATTTTGTTTGCAATTCTTATGTAAGCTATACTACATATATTATGTCGACCGTTAGGAAATTTGCGGCTGGAGTGACTTCGATTCCCGGTTTATAATTTAAAATTACAAATTTATTGATTATGTAAAAATTCAAAACAGCTTTACGCTGTATCCCGCATACAGCAGGGTAGGCAGAGGGAACCTAAGTGTTAAGACACTCCGTTTTCCACTTTCTGCCGAATTCTGGAGGCATTGAGTGTTGAGGAGCCGAGTTCAACGCCGTGCTTTGCCTCGATATCAGACCGTAGAAATGGATATATAAACGTAAATACTTATTTCACTTGCTGGAGTGAGGATCGAACCCACAACCGTCGCGTTACAGTCACAGCCTTGGGCCGCTGCGCCACGACGGCCTCAAAATAGAATATAAATATACATATATACAATATGTACATATAATAAATACGACTATCCCCAGAGTGTCTATTTGAAAATTAAGTAATTTGATTACCGAGGCCTTTTGCTGAATAGTGATGTGCATATCTGTTAATATCTATATCGACATTTTATATATTCAAAATGTAATTGTAAGTAATATATGCGACTTGTTACTGAGGATTGACAGACAACGCACAGACGAGCCCACTGGACTTAGAAACTTGACATTTGTCATGTAGGGAGTGTGTTGGAGAACTAAGAAAGGAGATTTCAGAATTTTGGAGGATGGGGAAAAATGAGATTTTCCATTTTACATCTTAAATTCCACGCAAGCAAAGTTGCGGGCGACGACTAGTTTGAAATATTTTTAGTGTTATTAATTTGATTATGTTAGTGGCTGATGTCAGAAATCACGCTGAATGGGGGCATTCATGAAGATAGGCAAAGAGAACCTCCATGTCAGGACACTCCGTTTTCTACTCAACCATGAATTTTGAGTGATGAATGGCGGGATTTAACACTGCACTTTGTCGAATAGCGCGAAATTACTAATAGAGTTACTTATTACGAGAAATCTATAACATTGGACATCACTACACAAGGAACGTTAGTCAACGCAAACTATATTAGTTGATTATATTATTATGACACATACTATCTAAACTTCCCCGCGTCACGTACCACGTGACTCTCTACTCATTTGATGTTTCTGCAGCGTCACGAACAGGAACATAAATCTAACTACGACTACAACTATTGGTTGTGGGTTCGAATCAAATTAAGGAGATTGTGTTTCTAATTTAGGTCAGAGCGAGTGGAAATCGAACTCGGGACCGTCGCGGCTCAGCGTTTCAGCGCCCGAATGTTAACGCAATAGGTGTGTTTCATTACTATTGAGAGGAAGGAATTATTTTCATTTTCGACTCCCTCTTTCTTAAAAAAATTAAGATAATATCACTATAAATATGTATATAAATGATATTTCTTTCATAAATTTATGAGGAAATCTAAAAAAATATATCATCATCGAATTGTATAAATACAGTTTATTTTTGTATGAATAATGTATTATTATGTACATATTTTTATAAAAAACCTGAATAATCATTGATTGTTATGTTAACAAAATTGCTTTTTATTATATTCTAATTTATTAAAAAAAACACTCTATATAATAGTATAGCGAATACTTCTCCTACTAGCTATTACCTAGTTTTAATGTTTAAATAAGGAGTATTCGTGGCATGTCTAGAAAAATGGGCGGTGCGTAGGGAAGAAGTCTTAATACTAGATTCCCTCTCCCTACCCTGCCACATGGGGGATACAGCGTGATAAAAATGTTTTGTATTTTAAGTGAAACTGAAGCTTAAAGTACAAAAAGATTATATGGTAGTATAAATAAAAAAGTATTAATTGACATACTACATATAAGATACTTTTTATACTGGAAATGAATAGTTTCCTACGGGAACCGAGTAGAGTAGAGGGACCGAATCCTAAAAGTTTATTTGAAAGATATTTTGTAACATATTTTTTTTAATTTATTTTTTATCTTTATTACAAGAGATGAAAATATAACAAAAGATTTTGAAAATAGGTTTTTTTATTAGTTTTTTTATATTTTTAATGTTTAGGGTGGAGGTGGTAATAATCACCTGAGGCATCCTTGTTCCCTTTGCCATTGTTAGCGAATTCTGAAAAAAAAGAAAAAATATATTATTACATTGTTTTATATTACAATTAAAGAATATATAGAGATAATTGTGGCACAGTGGGATAGCGTCCAACTGTAAAATGCGACGGTTGTGAGTTCGATACCCACTCGGTGGAAATAATTATATTCATTCCCTTTGAATTGTTGTTATTATTGGAAATTCCAGACTTATTATTCCTTCCAGAATTCCACACTTAATATGCGAAATAAAGCGAGAAGGAAAACAGAAATTTGTTATTATTTAGTCCTTAACTTCACTTTGTATCCCGCATTTTAAGAGGCGGAACTCAACACCGAGCTTTATCTTGTTAGCAGGTCAAAAAAGTGAAAACAATCCCACGAGTGGGAATCGATTCCGCAACCACGACGCTTTACAGTAAGACGACCTCCTTCAATATGAAAGTCTTAATTAAAAAATAACTTCATCCAACGTTCCCCTAAACAAAACGTTCCCCTATTTAGCACCCTGTATAATATTATGTGGTTTGACCATTACAGATATGAGACGTGGAAATGGTCATTTATGAATAATAAGAAATTATTATTTATTTTGTTTTTTCTGTTTTAGTTACGTGTTCGTGACAATGTGGCACGCTACTTGCTTTGGGATTTATAAAGGTTGTGCTGTACTCGTAGCTACAGCTATGTTTGTGTGGACTTAAGGACCTATGGGACAGAAGACGAAGACATGTCGTCTTCATACTGTCGGGTACTCTCGTTTTTATCCGTCCGCGTATGAATATCGACTTCTAATTTCTTAGAGCCTCTACACTTACTAAACAATTTTGACTAATTAAAAATTTCATTTCTAAATCCAGTAGTACGTCTGTGTGTCGTCTGTCAGTCACTCAGTAATGGAAGAGTTTTATAAATATAGATTTCACTAGATTGTAGATACGTCTAGCTCACGCAGACAAGTTGAAGTGACCACAATTTGTGCATGTTAAATAACATATCCTAAGTGCCCGAAGTGACTTAGTCTCAGATACAGTAGGTTACATGTACATTATTATCTTAATGTAATACAACCTTTCTCAGCTAATGGGTTAAATCCGAGACAAAAAGATTTTTTGTAACTCGATCGATTAACGCATTCAACTAAATATTAGCATTATAATGTTAGAAAAATATAAATTTCATAAAATACCTTTTTTGAACATGCTTTTTAAATTAATATATTTTTTTTTTTTCATAGTGTTTTATTAGTGTTAATTATTGTAAATACAAATCAAGCCTTTTCCTTTGATATCAGATGGATTGTGCAAAAATGTATAATCCGCCATTTTGTTGCGGCGTCCACTTTGGGTTAACAATCAGAACTAAAGTCGTAATCCAAATTTCAGCTCAATCGGACACTGGGAAGTGGGTCAAGTAAAGTTTGCAAAATTTCACACGTACTAACACGGCAAGTCAAATAAAAGCTTGTGAAAAGTATAGATTTACTATGAACACGTGGACGTGTACGTAGAACGTGGTTCTAGGTTCTTATAGCTTACAATGCCAGTTTTTTATATGTCACAGAAAATGAAATAGCTTTTTTCTAAAAGTTTACTTTAAAGTCACATTACACTCCCTAAATAGCAGAGTAAACAACGAGAACTTTCGAGACATTGCGTGTTGAATGATCGAATCGAACGCAGCGTTTTGTCAAAAGTGAAAAAAATAAAATTAAAAACAATAATTGAAGTGGGGATTAAACCCACAGCCTATTTACAGTCAGATTTAACAACGAAAACAAAAAAAATGTAAAATACAGTTCTGTATATAAGAAATATATCGCTACCTATAGCTTAGTATATCTTAGCATAGTTAACGAGTTAGCGATCGCGTGACAACTTATCACCAACAAACAGGGGAAGTATGAAAATTAACGAAGCACTTACTGTAGTCGGATACGTCTCTTTTTGACCGACTTTTTCATTTTTCAATATGGGGAATGGGAATTTCCGTTTTTGAGGTAGTTTTGAGTTCAAAATCTATTAGAGAGTGGCGTTGAGTAACGCCAAACAACACGTCTCGAAAAGTAGACGGTGTGTGGAGAATGGAGTGTCTTAGCACTAGGTTCCCTCTGCCTACCCTGGCATGTGCAGGACAATGAAACTAACATTACAAATTACCGGCAAAAATATTTTAGGGAATGGAGAGAGATATGAAAGTTTGTTTACGCAAAAACTACTAAACAGATTTAAATGAAACTTTACAGTAAAAAAGATAATACACCAATATACCACATTGATTCCTAATGGAATAGAATGGAATATAAAGATGTATAATTTAGCCATAATATAACAATAAGTTTAAGCGGGTGAAGCGGTGTGTAGATCACTAGTAAAAAGCTAAAAAATGTGGGTAAGCTAAAAAACATTTTATTTTTCAGTTTCACGCTCCATCCCGTATATAGCAGGATAGGCATTAACCATAGAAAATAAGATTTAATTATATTGAATCATGATCTAGGTCTAACAAAAAATTTAGTTTAAGTGAAAATTTTGAAACGGCCATCTAATTATATGTTTTTAAATTTATGACTACACCTGTCCCGCTCTAACGCGTTGCGTTGAATGACTTCGACCGGTTTTCTGTCTCTCTCTTCCCACGCATGCCTAGTAGAAACCTCTTTGTTAGGAACGCGTATATATTTTATAAAGCAAATATGGTTATAATTAATCTTCTATTATGGCGCAGTGGGGCAGTGTCTGTAAACGAGGTGGCTATAGGTTCGAGTTTTAATCGAGGGAATGAATTATTATTGTTTTCCGGCTCTGATAGATAAAGCACGGCGTTTACTTATGCCAATGAATGTTTGATTAGTCCGAAATTAAGCAGAAAATGGAGATCACAGGCTAGGCTTAATGATGTAAGACTTAGTGACACTACCATTTTCTTAATTAGCTTCACGTTGTATCCCGCACACAGCGGGGTAGACAGAGAGCATGCGACTGTAAACGTGACAAGTTCTGGGTTCGACTACCGAGTACTTCCAGTAGTAACGAGGCATAGCGCGACGTTGAGTTCCGCCACTCAACACGCAATGCCTGTAGAATTCTGCGGAAAGTAGGGAACGGAAGTGTCTTATCTGGAACAGACATCTTAGTTCTAGGTTCCCAGATTCCCTCTATGTACCCTGCTATGTGTAGAATACAGCGTGTACCTAAAAAACAAATATATAGAAAAAGGCATTTCCTTCACCGTATATATCTCAATAAGCTAAGAGGGAAGATCTTTTACTTGAGTAACCTCTGCATACGGAATTTATATTGAATTTGACCGCCTTTGAAGAGATACTAAACGTTACTTGAAGCCAACTTTGTGGAATGAATGGAGATAGTGATCTATTTCTCTGTTTTCAATGAATTTGGAATATGATAGCAGAGGAGACGTGATTGTTGTGAGTTCGATTTCTACTAAGTGTAATGAATTATTTTATATTCCCCCGCTTAGTAATAAGTTAATGCGTAGGAAGGAAAATTGGACTGCGCGCCTGCATTGAGAAACGGAGTGTCTTAACACTGGGTTCTCTACTTACCCTATTATATACGGGTTACAGCGTTATACTAAAAACATGATATAGCTGTCGTATTGAAATTTCAAAACGATGTTTCTATTGAAAATATTTTCATTTCACTGATCTGAGCAGATGCTTCAATACTTGTTTTCCTCTGCCTACTCCACGAGATATGCGGGATACAGCGTGAACGTTAAAAAATAACTGGTATTGAATTCTACTTTCACATGAAACATTTCATTTCAACAGAAGCACCTTTCTTTGTTAATTAAGAGTGAAATAAAAAAATATTGTAGCGTTGCATTACAAATAGCAGCTACAAAAACTACAGAAATTTAAAAGAGAAAACGAATATGAATAATAAATTACAGCACGAACGGCACAGCGTCTGACTGTACACGCGTCGGTTTTGGGATCAGTTCTATTTGGGAATTAATTATTCTCATTTTCTTGCTCTGCTAACAAGATAAACTACGGCGTCGAGTTCCGCCAACAGCAAAAGCTCAACACGCAATATTCCTCTACAATGAAACTCAGGAATTCGGTGGAAAATGGGGAACAGAGTGTCTTAACTCTAGTTTCCGCCTGCCGACCCTGCTGTGTGCGGGATACAGCGTGATGTTACAAAAATATTATATATTATAAATTTAAGTTTATGTGGATATGTCTAATATTTTGTTTGGAAAATCGTGCCGTTAAAAAGGCTCATTATTAAATATTTACATTAAATTTTTTTTATTTCAACAATTTTAAAGTTTTATTCCACACTTAGGAAAGATAAATACTTTTTAGAAAACGTATAATAATTCAAATGAAGCGGGATTTGAACTCACGCCTATGAATGATTATTTCTATATTTATATTGTAAATTTTCACTTCATGGTAAATTTCAGCTCAATGGAAGTCCCTATAGATTCTGATAACGCAGCGAGTCCCATACAAAATGCAGCAAAGTCGATGCACAAATGCTTGTATATAAATTACTAGATACGTTCACTTAGAAGCTATTTTTTTTATATTCTCTAAGAGACCGTAGACCTGAATTTTTGATATTATATTAGCTTGATACCTCCACGCGATCTTTACATAAATAGTTTTCCTATAAGGGTATCGTTTTATGTTTTGAAGTACGGAACCCTAAAAAATTACGAACGTATAATTTATACAAAAGGATTTTTATGTAAGTACATTTATTTTTGAGAAGTCTCTTAATATAGAAAACTTTGAGTATGTAACACTAATCTATGTGTAGACCTTTTAAAACGAAACCTTCTAAACTAAAATGTTTACTAAACTAAAATATATTTGAAGCATCTCTTCTAAAGCTGAAGAGCGTGTATGGTTGAAAGCGTTAAGCTCAGGAACTAGTGGAATTGAAAAATGTAACACACTGTACCTGCGGTCAGAGCTACCTCCGCAATTAGAATGTGTCATATGACAACGTGGGTGAAACCGCAGGCGATAGCTAGTTTATTATATACTAATACCGTAATGCGATGGTTGTGGGTTCGATTCCCACTCGAGACAGTGAAATATTTATTTACGTTTATATTTCCATTTCGTCGCTCTCTTGTCGAGGCAAAGCGCGGCGTTGAGTTTTGCCATTCAATACAGAATGCCTCCAGAATTCAGCAAAAGTGGGGAACGGAGTGTCTTAATACTAGGTTCCCGCTGCCTACCCTGCTGTGTGCGGGATACAGCGTGAAGCTGATTTTTTTTATTTTGCTTATTTTTATATTATAACCATATTATAAAAAACATCTTTACAGAAATTATAGCCTATTCATTATTCTGATGTATAACCCATATTGCTATAAAGTTTCATCTAAATCCGTTCCGTAGTTTTTGCTTGAAAGTGGAACAAACATCCATCCTTATAAACTATCACATGATATTTATAATGTTGTTAGGATTCACTAAACGAAGCGGTTGTCACGACGGTCAGGCAAATGATTATATTTAAATATATTTCTTCCTCTCTGGTAAACTAAGGGCAGCGTTGAGTTCCGCCACTCAACACGAAGTGGGAAATGGAGTGTCCTAACACTAGGTCCATTGTGCGTATCGTGCCACATGCGGGATACAGGTGACGCTATAAAAACTAGTTTCATACAAACGTTATGTATGTATGTATGTATCACACATTTCACAGTAATAAGCAGGTAACAAGACCACGACCCGTTTCTTTTGTTTCTAAACAAGACATCTCCACATTCAGAGCTTTTGTGCCTTAAAGTTTACTTAGACTATTACTTGTGATTGAAGAATGTTCAATGGAAGTAGTTTGAGTCCACGGCGTCGAGTTCCGCCACTCAACACGCATTGTTTTCCTTTAAAAGTTGAGGATTATTGAAACAAAAAAAACTATTAGTTGCTATTTTTTAGCTTCGCACTGTATCCCGCATATAGCAGGCAGAGGAGTATTAAAACACTCCGCTCCCTTCACACTGACCGCTTCTAGTGACGTGAGTGGTCGAACTCAACGCCGCGTTTTGTTTTAAGCGGACTTGACTTCCACTTGTCCGAGAGATGAAATACAAACAATTCTTTCCCCCGGGCGGGAATTGAACTTACGACCTTATCGACTATGCTTCAACTGAGTTAACATCAAAATTATTATCTCAAAAGGATTTTCTTACTTTAGAACAAAGTAAATCGTTGATAAGACCTTTTGTCAGAATTGTTTGATAGTCAAAGTTATATATGAATTGTTGAAAATCTTTGGGCTTAGAAGTGCTTTAGGAATTATATTTTAATGAAAATAACCTATTATATGAGCCCATCATGGCGCAGGGGCACACGGGTGCAACTGTAAAAACAGGGTTCTGGGTTCGGTTCCCACTCAGAGAATTAAATATATAATAATTTAGATATACAAGACTCTTCCATTTTCCGTTCTTCTGAACTTAGGCAGTAGAAAATTGTCATGTAAATAAGTTAGGTTAGGGGAGCACTGAAAGAGGAATTTCCAGGGTAACGAGCGTAAGCTGGATTTTCCATTTTACCTCTTAAGACAAACACAAACAAAGTTGTGGGCGACAATTTTTTTTAGTTTCACGCTGTATCCCGCAAATAGCAGGGGAAGCAACGGTGAGGGCAAAGTTAAGGGGGGCAGAGTAGCGGATTTATTTAGTTATACAAAAACGATAAGAAAATTTACCTACGGACGGATTAAAATAGTTCTCTATATTAACATTATAATCAGTACATATAATAAAATAGTTACTATTTGGCGTATGTACACGAAAGATATACGAGAAAAACTATTGTTAGTTCAATGTAATAGAACCCAAGATAATAACTTTTAAACTATTTTGGTGTTTGTTTGCTTATCTGTTTGTCAGTGCGTTTGTACATGCAAATCTTAGAAACAGCTTAACTCACTTAGACGCCAGCTTTGGACACTTACAATAGTGCTTACATTCATTTGTTTGTCTTTATTTATTTATTTGTGTTCCCGCATTGTATGCAGAGGGAACTTAGTGTTAAGACACACCGTTCCCCACCCACCGCCCCATTTTCATCAAGACATCACGTGTTGAATGGGAATTGAAACAACCACCGTCCTTTTTACAATCAGCTCCCATAAATGATGTTTTTGTATTAAGGAAAAAGTAGAGGACGGAGACTTTCAACAAATGATTCCCTGCGTATCCTTTTAAATGCATAAAAAAAATTTACGAGAACGGAAGTAGCCACCATCTCAATACAAGTTAAACCCATAAATTCCTACAACTCTGACACGCCGCCACGTCACGCCATGTCATGTCACGTTTAATTATGACAGTGTTTAACAAACACAACCGCCGCCCCGTCACTTATTTGTCACGCGTCAAACGGAACGTGTCAAGTTGCCAGTTAGCCGTCACGCGGGATACGGGATCAAAGTTGACTTAGCGTGCAAAACAACGTGATAGCTGCGTGTTTGAAATGGATCATTGTTATTTAGTGACTAGCTTTTGAAGATACAGGTACAGTAGGTTACATTGAAACGATTAATATCATGTAATACACTCGTACTCTATAGTAGTTTTCGATAAATGAACTATCCAACGTTTTGTTTTTTTATGAGGTTAGCGCTTCCAATAAAGCATTTTTTTCTGGTTATAACATGTTTTTTTTTCAGAGGGAACCTATATAGTATTAAGGAAGTACGTTCCCAATAACACATTTCTGGTCCCTATTTTCCGTAAGGAAATCGAACTTACAACGTGGTTACAGTCTGTAAACGCCTGTCGCGGTGACACTCGCACGCTGCGCCCTACGCCACGACTGGCCTCAGGGGGGTGGTTTAGTTACCAAATATTTAACTTTAAGCAATATAGTGAGAGTATTGAAGAGAGACCCACTGCTCCAGCCACTCGCTATGGTTTCCGGTTGACCTGAAGATAATAAAGTTTAAAATTTCAAAACGCTACACAAACTATCCAGTTGAAACATCAAAGGCTGACTACACAAAGGTATTTTTGTGTTTGGTACAAGTTATAAGAATTTACAATAATTTTAAAGTGCTATCCCACATTCAGAAAAAGGGCTTTTTAAGAAAACTTATATTTTTATAAGTTTTCTTAAAAAGCCCTTAGAACGTAGTTTGACTTGAACCCGCGCCATTTGGACTTCGGCTTCGACTCGGAAAAGGAGAACAAATTGAAATTTTCAAGTTACTCCTAAAGTGAAACAAACAAAGATGCGGACGACAACTAGTTAGAATTTTTGCTGCAGTTAACTTGCTTACTTTGCTTAAGCTTGCACCATCAGTCTAAACTTACTTTATCTATCTATGCGATTATATCCGAAAAAATAAAATACCTAATTTTCTCACATCATTTAAATTTAATACTAAGTCCATAATCCTGCGCCGTAGCGCAACGACACAGCGTCTCAATGTAGACACTACGGTGGTGATTTATATTTCCTCTTTGGGAAATTTATTATTATCATAACCTAACTCTGGTAACAAGTCAAAGCACGGTATCGAGCTCCGCTACCTAGTAGTATTCGCAAACACAAAATTTCCTCTTGTATCCTGTATAAAGATACAGGATACAACGTGGAACTGGAATACATAAACCAATTTAAAACGCTCCCGCTCCCGCTCCCTCCTTTATCTCGCGCCCATCAAATGACAGGGGGTGTTTAACAAAGTATTTATCCTCGTCACGGTCCCTTATTGTCAACATTTTGCTAATTGCCGACCGTTTTTAGAATATTGAAAATGTTAATACAAAGAATAGTTTAGTTTGGATATTAGATTAATAGGTTGTCAGTTCGATTTCCGGTGAAAATTTTGGAATGAAGAAACTTTTATTTACTTTTTTTTATTCAAGCTTAAAGGCATAAAGAACCTAATGTAATGTAGCCACGTATTCGAGACACTGTGTTGTTTAGCGGAAGTCAACGCCGCGCTTTGTATCTTAGGAAATAATTATTTGTTTGACCATATTATGATAGTTTAACAAGACCAATAGTAACCACGCGAGCTGTAGTTTCGATTTCCACTCAGTCCATTTAGCATTGGGTTCCGACAACGCGCAAGCTCACGGAAATTTGGTTGAAAGTCGCTTCGTCGGAACCCTAGGTTCCCCCTGCCTAGAAGCTGCTTAAAAAGAAAAAAAAATGTTTAAAGTGTTATGCCACACTTAGGAAATAAAAATACTTATTTTTATACGTTTTCAAAATAAATAAGAAAATAATTAATTTAATGTGGTTTTTGTTGAATTTAGTTTGGTTAAGTGCCAGTGAATTTTTTTTTATTTAAAATAAGAATAATGAAAATAGCTTCAAGCTGTACCCCACATATAGCAGGGTTCCCCACGCATCGCGAAATATTCGAGACACCGCACTTCAACGCAGCGTTTGGTCTTACCAGAGCAAGGAAATAAAAATGTCAAATATTTTATTTGATCGAATGGTAATCGAACAACCATCACGTCAGTCAAGTCAGATATTACTCCACTGCGACACAATGGCGCAACACCATTGTTTAATATAAGCTTATACAGGGCGTTGCTCTGACGATCGATATTTTAACTTTGTATAACTCTATCCGTTTGGAAATTATTATTACGTGAATATAAAATTTATGTAAGTATACCAATATTTAGCGCGGACGATATTTGTAGGTTCGATTTCCACTTTAATTTTATTTATTTATTGTAAGCTTCCCGCTGTAGCCCGCACTTAGCAGGACGGGCAAAACTTGTGTTAAGATATTTCTTTTTTAATTACATTGAAACCAATCGATACATTATAATTAAAATATAAATGAGTACTAATCCATAATAGCTCAAATTTTGTTTGGCAGAACTCGTTAATCTCTAGAATGAGCAATTTTAATTGAAAAGTTTTTAGTTTCATAGGTAATTTATTAAGGAGGGCTGATCTATATATGTATTTATTGTATTATTTAGTATTTCAAGAAATTTGTGGCAAACATACAAATACACATACATTACGAAATTTACCGGATGTAATCCTGAATAGATCATCGCACTCGAATATTATACAATTCCAGCAATATCAGACACATACATACATGTCAAATTGAAACCTTTCTTTTTGTAATCGGTAAAAAATAAATGGTCTGCAGAGACGGATAGACAAACAGACAGACGGGCAACAAAGTGATCTAATAATAGTTCCGATTTTGCCTTTTGACGTACGGAACCCTAAAAAATGGACTTTAGTCAATTTTTTTCAATGTAATATTTTTAATAGCAATTTCCCGAGTATCGTTATTTAATATGCAGAGGGGCACTGTTAATATAAACAAAGGAAATTTGGTTAAAAATGAGAAACTCCACTCAAAAGTGTTTAGATCTTGAGATATACCTACTTGAGAAACCGTGTTTACTTTACTTTAGCAAAGATTGTGTTTTGTGATATTTTTTATTAGCTTCGCTGTATTCAACGCACAGTAGGTAAGGCAGAAGGGCAAAAGTGTTAAGACACTCCGTTGTTTACCTTTCGCCCACTTGTAGAGACATTGTGTGTTGAGTGGCGAAACTCAACGCCGCGCGTTATTTGTTAACAGAGAGTAGTAGCAATCGTTAATACGCAGTGACGCAGCGCCACAACCAGTCACCACCGCGCTTACAGTTAGACTCTGTTCCATTGGGGCACAAAAGTTTTTAAAGCTCAAAAAGATATTTTACACATATTTATCAATTGTCCTTTAAGCCGACCTCTTTGATCTTGCTCGGCTTCAATTAAAAAAGTAAATATTTGTACCCTCATTTGTGTTCTGTATTTGTGTAGTCGACATATTTTTTTGTTTTAAAATATATTTGTTGCTATCACGCACTAGTGGAATAGAATTTGACTGCGAAAATTGTGGTTGTGGGTTCGATTCCCGATCGATGATATTATGTCTGTATTGAAATTATTTGCGTTATTCCGGGTTACGTTCCATCAGTCAACACAAACTGTCTTAACACTTGTTTCCCTGTGCATACCCTGCTATATGCGAGATTTTTTTTAAATATATTTTTTGTTGATCCCAAATATGAATATAATCATTCCCTCCTATAAAAAGCGAACCTACAACCATCACCAACACGCCTAACCATTAAAAGTTTTCCTACAATACAAAGTCGGATTAAAAAAGAATATCAAACAAGCGAAAGCAAATCGAAACAAAAAGGCATAGAGTTACCCCTTAAGCGCGAGTCAAGTCAGCTTCCTCCAACAATACTTTTTAAATGTTGAAAAAAAAAAGTTTTTTATTTTAACTGAAACCTTTGTTCCCATACAATAAAAAGTCAAAGAGCCGCACAAGAATTGCCTTCTGTTACCGAAATGTGTAATTAAATTATTAAAAAAGAACTTTGTGAGTGTAATGAGGAGTGAAATGATGAGAAATATGTGGAGTTGCTTGTTGTTTTTAGTATTTTTTTCTCTTCATACTCTATACTGTATGTAGCAGGGTAAGCAGAGGGAAATTAGCAATAATACTCTCCGTTCTTGTAGCTTAGTATTATTCGTAGAAACGAAATATTAACGTATTAACGAAAATATTAAAAGGAGGGACAGATTCAAAACAGATTTTGTTAGTTCCACGGTATTTTATGCAGAATAGGCAGAGGGAACCTATTATTAACACAAGACACCGGCACCGTTCCTCACGCACTGCACAATTTCAATGGCGTGCCGAGTGGCGCAACTCAACGCCGCGCTTTGTCTCCTTACCAGAGCGAGAAAATAACAATTATTCATATCAAGTACAACTATTGCGTCTCTTGTCACGCAACTAGCTCTCATAAACTCGGCGATAGTGAAAAATATATAAACAAAAATTGGTTCTGGGTCATGCCATGTGAATAGAAAGTTTATTGATGTTTTTTTTTATATTTCGCTTCACCCCATTTTGTATTTGAATCTCGGACAGTTGAACTAATCAAGCTAATGCGGGCATTGAGATCAAACGTTTACTTTATATTCTATAGAAGTGAAATGGGGCTTTAAATCTTCACTTTTCATATGGAATAAACGAAATTATTTGTAAGGGATATTGAAAAGTTGGATGGTGTTGTCGATGGTATAGGACTTTGCGGGTATTCCATTTGTGGGAATATTTCAAAATTAATCAATTTATCAATAATATTTTAACCGTTATTTTGTGATTTGTGTCCAACTATTGGACGATGCGATGCTACTGAGTTTAATCTTCACATGAGGAGAATGAATTATTTATAAACTTTCTGACCAAAATACCACTTCCCCCCCCCCACCTTTCCTACGCCCATGTTCCTATACTCCCTAACCTACCTAAGTGCTGAATTTCAACTTGCTAAGTCCAGTAGTTTCGTCTGTGCGTTGTGCGTCGGCCACTCGGTAAAGGAAGAGTTTTGTTTGTTTAGATAATGTAGATAGTGCTAACAAACTCGTTTAGAAGAGGGTGGATGTAGGAGAAAGTCTATAAAAGCAATGGAGAATGCTTGTAGGCAACGGCCCTTATTGGAAGGAAACTCGTGTGAAGTATTGTTATTAGGTGACACTTATTCCAATTGCGTAGAACTTCTCTCCGAATAATTAAGAAACATTTTGTTTTTAAAAACGTTAACCGCTTCCGATTTATAACAATAGATAAATTATTACTATCTTTTGATATCAAATAGACTGCAAATATATTACAAACTTGGCAGTTCAGTTCATTAGACCCAGGATATAATAAATTTAGTTTAATGGGGACAATTCCTGTAGTAACGTTACGGGAGAAGTTGTTATGAAGTATTTAGTACGTCTTACATTGTTTAGGAGGCGTTCATTTCTCAGGTCTTTGTAAAATAATGTTTTTTTTACGTTTGTTTAACGTCACGATATATCCACCATGTATCAGAATAGGTATAGGGAACCTGGGGACCTAGTGTTAACACACTCCGTTAAGCTAATTAAGCCAAATTCTGGAGGCAACACGCAACGCGTTAGGTAGCTGCGCTTTGCCGAGTTACCAAAGCAAGTAAATAAAAATATTAATTTATGTAATTTCTTCAAATGGGAATCGAATCCTCAGTCTGTCACATTTGCACACGCAGGCTTGTGCCCCTGCGCCGCGATTGGCCGCATGTAAATATACATATATTTTACCTCAAGCAGTGCGGATCGGAGTGTCCTAACACTAGGTTCCCTCTGCCTATCTCGCTATTTGAAGGATACAGCGTAAAAACAATAAAGAAATCATAGTTTCTCCGTTTCTACAATAACATACGTACTCGTACCCACCAAGCTCCCTTATTGCAATCATAATGATAGGAAACCTGCATTTTTTCTTTGAAAAACATATTTTTGGGGTTAGGTACTATTTTCGAGTTACGTCTCCATTATTCCTAATGTCAAAGTCTCTTGTAAACAAGAACTCGGTCGCATTTATAAGGCCACGTCTACATATGATATATGACGATTACCTTTTCCTCACATTTTGTTACAGATATTCTAATCTAATCTGATCCTGATCAAGGTATGACGTGTTGAATGGCGGAACTGAGCGCCGTGTTTTGTCTTGCACGATCTCAACAATTGAATTATGAATGAATTATATATATTTTCTCGCTCTAGTAACAAGACAAAGCGCGGTATTGAGTTCCGCTACTCATTACTAAATATTTCAAAAATTGGGCGGTTCTCTGTGTATATAATATGTGAAAATATTTTTTATAGTAGGGTAGGTTCTCTTATAGTAGGGTAGGTAGAGAAACCCTAGTGTTAAAAAACACTCTCTTCCCCAATTTTTGTCCAATATAGCGTGTTAAATATCAGAGCGCACCGTCGCGCTTTGTCTTTTAAAACAAAATAATTCTCCCAAGGAGACTCGAACCCACACCCCTCACGCTTACAGTCGCACGATATAACTGCATAAGCAACAAATTTTCAGCAAACGCTAGTTTTGTCGCCATTACTTATTCAAGTAAGTCTATCCATTGAGACTACACCTTTCGTATGTAGGCCAGAGTATTTGGACTGCGGCCAGAGCACAGGTGCGGATGCAAAATTTTGAAATTTTGCCTGAAAACTGCGCCAAAATGTAGATCTTATTGAGTTGGACTTAAAGGTCATAATTTTATGTCGCTTTACCAGTTTGGAGTTCGGTTATTTGATAAATTGAGGTAAGTTTTGGGTAAAAAGCGCAAATGTAGCTGTTTTATTCGATTGCTATTCAATTGGGTTTATTAGGAATGAAATTGAAGCTATTGTGGCGCAGCGCCACACGATATACGCGATGGTTGTGGATGCAATTCCCGCTCGTGGGAATGAATTATTGTGATTTTCTTAATGCTGTATCCCGCAATTGCACGGTAGACAGAGAATTTTTGAGACAAGCAAGAACACACAAACACAGAACCGCCGCGCTTACATTCACACGCTTAAGCCACTGCGCCACGACGGCCTCAAAAGTAAAAATAAAAATTTGAAATTACCCATTATCTTTCCGACCTTTACAACTCCAAAACCTTCTTAGAGAAGTTAAATATTGACTCGTGATTTCAAACGCTTTTGATGTTTTATTCATTTCCTGGACTCGTTCAAAGATTTCCATTTCAAACTGTTACTGTAATATTAATTACAGTAGTTCACCAACTTTTATTATATAGAAAAATCTAGTCGGAACTTTCGCATTCTTTCTCAATGCTAAAGAAATGTGTTGCGGAACTCAACGCCACGCAGAGCCTTGCAAAATGAAAGGGAAAATAGTAAAAATCTATTGAGAACTTTTCCATTCTCTTTCTAATTGCTGAAAGAGTATGTTTATAGAATATATTATGCTAGTGGACCCCAACGCAGCTACGCCCGCTTGAACTATACGAATATTTAATAAATATGTTTATGAAATTATTTTCAGTTTTCAATAGAGAGATGCGTTAAGCAGTTTTTGAGACATTTCGTGTTGAGTGGCAACGTCACTCTTAATCTTGTTACCAGAGCCAAGAAATAAAAATACCACTCCCCAGAGTAGAAACCGAAC
This sequence comes from Heliconius numata, assembly GCA_016802625.1. Classification (NCBI taxonomy): domain Eukaryota; kingdom Metazoa; phylum Arthropoda; class Insecta; order Lepidoptera; family Nymphalidae; genus Heliconius; species Heliconius numata. Next base: position 426,614 of record JAEBDU010000085.1, read on the forward strand.
CCATAACCGTCGCGTTTACAGTCTGACGCAGCCCCACCACACCACGACGGCCTATCTGTACGATACATGCTGTATTTATTAATAAAAGGGAATATCTGTTAATAATATTTGCAAAAAAAAACATCAATAACTCTTCAGCCAAAGTATCTCGCATTGTACGATTCTGAACTGGGACGAGCACAATAGGTTGTTAAATTTAATAGCAAGCATCGACATGACTGTGTTGAACAAAAGAAACGCTATATCGTACTATCCTATCTATCCATCTATCTATCTGTCTATACTAATATTATAAAGCTGAGGAGTTTGTTTGAGCGCACTAACCTCAGGAAGTGCTGGTGTCGTATAGTCCATTTATTGAGGGATGCTATAGGCTGTATTATATTACATTAGTAAATTCAATACAATCTGTACCTGCAATCCGTTACATCTGGTACCTAGCATGGGTCACCTTATGTATGTCGTCACATGCGGATCCCTAAAACCTAGTGTATTGTACAGCTGAAGAATTTGTTTGGTTCAACGCGGTAATTTCAGAAGCCAAACAATTTACGGAATCTTTTTGTTTTGGATAGTCCATTTATCGAGGAAGGCTATATAGGCTATATTAGATGGATCACGTAGTACATCATTTCAATGGGACTCGGGTATTTATACTGAATATGGGGGCGAAGTCGCAGCTAAAATATAGTCTATTATATAAGTGTTGCTTATAAAAAAGCTACGAATTCGATTATTGTTTGACGTAAATAAAAAATATATGAATTTGATAGGTAAGTATTAAATCAAATAAATTAAATATTTGATTAATTTTCATCAATTGATCAAGAGTTATTGACGTTTTATTTGTTAGATATTCAGAAACATTCGTTACGTTATGAAATAATATATTTATTCTGTGTAAACTTGACGATTGTGGCGTCACTCCCAGTCGGGGGCTGGATTATGACGGGACAAAGCAAGGCGACGAGTTTTCCACACGTAATGTCTCAAAAATAACAGTGTGTGGGGAACGGAGTGTCTTAGCACTAGGTTTCCTCTGCCCATCCTGATATGTCTGTTACAGCGTGAAGCTACAAAAAGACTCTCTTTTTGTTTCCACAAACAAACATGATTATAATAGAGTTCTTGAAACGATAAAAAAATATTAAATGCATTCGCTCCTAACAAAGGCCTTTAAACCAAATCTAAAAAGAGAAACCGAGTTTATATTTTTCCAAGACACTGCCTTGTATTCTTTTGCAGTCTGCAAGTTCGTTTAAGTATGAAAATTGGTCAAGCGTGAATTGTTCTCATTTTGCAAAGGGTTTTATACTTTTTAGGTTTCCGTAACTCAAAAGATAATGGATCACTTTGTTGTCCACCTGTCTGTATGTCTGTCCGTCTGCCAAGGCCGTTTTGCCTCATGAACTCGTGAAAGTATTAAGCAAGCTGAAATTAATATCCAAATACCCAGATCTATGATGTCTTGGAGTACAGAAGTCTGCGCATTAATTCTTTTTTGCCTCATGATGTGTCAAATTCACCGCGTAGTCGAAATATAGAAATATACAGGGTGGAAGAGGCAGCGCTTCTTTTATTGAAACTGCATATAGGGTAATATATTTCAAACCCACACCTAAGAAATTAATCAAGGTACCTCAACAGTTTGGACGTAGGATTTTTTTTCATTTCACGATTTTTATCCATACCTGTATTTCGTGTGACGCACACATACGTGTGCGACGTTTCCGATTTGACAGGTAAGTGTGTGCGTGCCTATGTTATACTTTACAAATGGCGTTTTATTTTAAAACGATAATTTTATTATTTATTTTGTTTGAAAAAATAACTTTTTCATTTTTGGGAATTATTTTTTTTCCGAATTATATTAGGCTTTTATAGAGTAGTTAAAACTGTGGTTTCATTTAAAGTGGCGCTGACAATTCCATCCTGTATATATAAAAAAATGGTAATTTTACTTATATATATCACAAAAAACCCTGGCTTTATATTTTAATTAATTCCATACAAAATATACTGAATACGCGTGCAAACTGAGGTTTGTCAATATTTATAAATTGCACTTGTCGACCTATAATCATGAAATTGATACGGAACCCTCGATGGACGAGTTCGACTCGCATTTAATCGGTTTCTTGGCCACTGTCATACATATAGATATATACACAGCAGGGTCAGCAAGAGACCCTTAACAATAATTAAGTTACTAAAAATGTTTAACTTTAATTTAGGTAGTTCGAGAGAGTCTTCTGTTAGGATACTCTTCTCTATTCTACTTTCCTCCAGAGTTCGAGACACTGTGTGTTGATCGTTCGATTACCTAAGGGGAAATCGAACCTACAATCATCACGTTTTTGCTCAAACGAAGTTCCTCTGCGCCACGAGACGCGTAAATTATAAATTGTAACCTTTTATCGATTTAACAAATTTTCAAGTAAACACTAGTTAAGGAAATCTGTCGTGACACTGTGGCTCTGATTATATACACGATGATTATGTATTCGATTCCCACTAAGGGGTACAAACTCCTGGATGTGTTAACAAGCGCTGTAGAATTTCACCACTCTACAAGGAATGTTTCGAATATTACTCGGTGCGTGAGAAACGGAGTGTTCTGACACTACGTTCCCTCTGCCTACTCCACTATATGTGGGATATAGCGTAAAGCTATTTATTATAAGTATATAATAAAATGCGAGTGTAATTTTTCAGCTCTACATTACATTGATAAAGTGGAACCATTTGTTAGAAATCAATTGATAGAGTCCTCGGTATGAGATATTACTTGAAATTCGATTTTCGCTTGAATTTTCTTAGTGATTTTTCAATTGAGAATGTAATAAGGTGACGATAATATCAAGAAACTGGCAACACTCGCATAAACTTATTGTTATATTATAGCCAAATTATACAAAATTGCGGCGTTGAGGTGCGCCTATCAACAAGCATAGCCTCGAGGGGCGGAAAATAGGGAACGGAGTGTTTTAACACTAGGGTCCCTCTGCCTGCCCTGCTCTGCTATAAAGTTACAAAGTTTCATACATATATAATACATGTAAAGTACTACTTACCGGCAACTTTATGGACACAGCGTGTTCAAACACAAAACCTTTCAAAGTTTAACGAAATTTATTAAAGGAGTACCCACGACCACGCAAAAACGACTATATTTGTGGAGTTGTGGGTTCAATCCCCACTTGGGATAATGAATAATTTTCATTTCCTCGCGTCAATCACATGACAAAGCGGTGAGTTCTTCGAGGTAATCAATACTTAATGTCTCTTACGAGGCAAATGTGTAAATAGAAGTGCCCCATCTCTATACTCGTATTCTCTCATTTTTTATAAGCTCACCAATTAATAAAAAAAATATAATATTATCCAAGAACAATAAGAGTACGAGCGGCATGCAATACCTCCCCGGCCACCGTCGGGATTTCACAGGCGAATGAATTTCCGATATTTTGGACAAATAGCGCTTAATACGTGACTTTTAATGAAAATATCTTTGTGTGTGTGTACATGTGTAGTACGTCTGTGCCTGTGCTGTGTTAATAAAACTAAACGTATGAGATGTCTCATATATCGTGTACGTAGTCTGCAACTCCTGAATCCGCGCTAAAGTCAGTTAATCATTAAGTACTGCTAATAGTAGAAGGATGTTACATTTTTTTTAAATTTTTTTTTGGCAATTTCGTAACGCTGTCATCGAAGAACTGAAGAGACACAAATTTAGACGCTAATTCAGTTTTTATGGGAGGAGTGGGTAAAAAAACAAATTGCAGCGATTAGTTACGCTAGGTAACACGCAATGTCTCGGGAAGCTAACTCAAAAGATTGCAGTGCAGGTACATTTTTTAAACAAGATTGCAGTAGAAATACTTTTAATCAATATTGACTATGTCGGGACTAAACGCCGCGCTTGCTTCTTTGCCAGAGCGAAAGAAAGAAAGTATTAAATATTTTATTTCCCTATGTGAGAATCGAACCTACAACGGTCGTGTTTACAGACGCATGCTTGTACGACTTCATATTAAGAGAAAGGAGAAACTTTATTCCTAAAAATTACATAATTTCGAATCTAAAAATGTAATATTATGTTGTAATAAAATGTTTACAAAAAAAATACGAGTCTAAAAAATATAAAAATAATTTTCCCTCTGCCTGGCGGAGCTTTTTTAATGAATTCTTACAGAAAATGTAATAAACCGTTAGAATCGAGTATAAGTGACTCTCATTTTGTTACTATATTTATTTAAGACAGGGAAGCCAGTCGCGGCGGGGCACAAGCGTGCGACTGTAAATGTGGTAATGTAATAGATCGTGGGCTCGAATTCTATTGGCTCTGGTAACGAGGCAAAGCGCGGCGTTGAGTTCCGCCACTCAACACGCAATGCCTCCGGAACTCGGCGGAAAGTGGGAAACGGAAATGTTTTAACAATAAGCTCCCAGGTTCCCTCTGCCCACCGTGCTACGTGCGGGATACAGCGTGAGGTTAATATATATAATATACTAGTTGCAATTCGCAACTTCGAGCCTATAACATTCCCGAAGGAATGTCGAGCTTTCTTTTTGTAGTGCCCCCTCCCTAACCTCCTACCTCCTGCTCCTGCCTACATGTCAAGTCCAGTAGTCTGTGCGTTGATGTATCACTCCAATCCGTACTTTCTGTTCATTTTAAAGATTACGTAGGACATTGCAGAATTCCCCAACTTTACTTAAGTTTATCGGATAATTATTTAAAATTTTATTTATCTCATTGTAAAAGCATTTTCTTTTAATAAGAGTGGAATTAAAAGTCATTATTTATAACTACGAACTACCACTGCTACAATAATTTTCTACGATTTTTATTTTTTTAGCTTTACACTGTAACACTCATAAAGTATGGTAGATAGAGCAAAGCTAGTGTTAGGATACTCCGTTCCTCACTCATTATCCTTTTTCCTAGATATTGCGTCTAGAGTGACGCGGCTCAACGCCGAATGAACTTTATTACAAAGTAATTTGCAAGCAGTTCTTGCAACTTAACAATTTTATTTCTGAAATGTTCCTTCAAAATTACCTCAATTTTGAACCTAGTACTACCTACAATTTAATAAGCTTACTTAAGTATTTAGGTTATAACAATATAATTTACGCTAACATTCATTTAACCTAGTTTCTACGTACAACCGTAGACGTGCTACGGCGTAGCGCTAGTGCTACGGTAATCTCTACTGTGTTAAATGAAATACATTATAATTATGAATTTAATTTTCATATTTCATATTAAAATTAATATAAAATTAAGATATATTTTATTATATGTATTTTAAATATGAAAATTTATAAATAGAAATTATGATTAGTTTTTTTTCTATTACATATAGAAAGCTTATACTATAATCATAAGCTTAATGCGCAATAATAGCAATCGTGCAACTGTAGACGCAATTTTTGTGGGTCACAAGCTGTCACACTGTCATACGCTTGTGCCCCTGCACCACGACTGGCCTTAATAAGTTAAAACAATTTAAAGAGCTTTCCTCGAATGTATTCTCTCTGTCACCACACGGAGGAAGGCGTGGACACAGGCTACTAATAAATAAACAAGAGAACGCAGTCACTCCGTAAAACACTACAAAACATAACATAAAATACCCGTTTCCCTACATATTTCATCCTGGACCGCGCCAATCAATTACAGGCAAACAAAGAAACGGTTAGGCTACCATTTGTTGAGCCGACGTGACTGGAATAATGTAGGGTAGTTAACCAACTTCAAAGAAATTGAATATTGATTTTGAAATGCATTATTCATTTTATTTTAAACTTGTTTTAATTGTGGCTTTGCCTATTTAGCCAAATGGACAAAAATGAGAATTGTGTATGACACGCGTGATTGTCGAGGCCGTCATGACGCAGTGGCAGAATCGTGTGACTGTAACCGCGCGGATTGGGGATGCGGTTCCCACCAGGGGATATGAATTATTATTTATGAATATTTTCATTTCCTTCACTCTAGTAACGCGCGCGGAAGCTGAAAAAAGACACACATAACACATTCTAAGTGCAGATTCCCTTTTGACCGCAGGTACAGTGGCTTACATCGAAATGGTAGGTTTATAGATTATATGTATAGGTTTTTCACTTTTCAGCACATTTTTTTTTTCCAATTCATAAAAGTAGTTTCTAAGATCGTATGACGTGATCAACCAAATAAACTCTTCAGCCCTGTTTGGTATAAATAATTCGTCAATCTACACACAGTAAACAGTCTTAGACAAAGTTACACTTTACCCTACACTTTTTAAAAGTTAGGTTCACACAATGGTCGTGTATCATAATTTTATTCGAATTACGTTGAAAACCTAGTGTCAAGACACTCCGTCTCCTACACATTGTCCAATTTACGTGTGTTGAGTGGCGGAACTCAATGCCGCACTTTGCCTTTTTAAAAACGCGAGAAAATGAAAATGACTCATTCCATCGAGTGTAAATCGAACCCACATCCGCGCGGTACAGTCACACGTTGTGCCTCAAAAAAAATAAAAAGTCATACGAGTACTACATATTCTCTTTCTAAATCATTTATATAGAAATCCCGGGGGATTGTTCGAAAAGCTTTGAATGCATCTAAACAGGGAAGTTCTTTTGAAGATTTTTTTTCTAAGCGTGAGACCTTTTGTAGAGTCAGATTTCAGTTAGTCAGTTTTTAAAGTGGGCATAAGAAATAAATATGATTTAATTTGCACAATAGAAGGAAAACTTGGCGGAAAATAAAGAACGGAGTATCATGTTCAATCTGTACTAATACTCTAAAATTTAAGTTTGTTTGTTTGTTTGTTTTGTTTCAGCAAAATCGAACCCACAACCTTCAAAGTTTGAATAACCAATCCACATCCAACGTGAAACGATAACACTGAAAGTTAAAACTTATACTTTGCTATGAAAATTTTTTTTGCAATTCAAATAGAGTCAACTCTCGGAACTTTGAGAAATATTTGCATATATTTTTTTTTAATTTTAAAACTGCGCTCAGTTTTTGTGTTTTTAAGGTTGATTTATTGAAGCATGTAAGCTTTAGGATTTAAATAGGCGATGGTCGTAGGTTTGATTCCCAATCAGGTGACGATTATATTTAGCTAGTTTTTTTTTTCGTTTCCTACGAAACTTCCAAAAATCCTTTTACACCCCTACACTCTTAACCTATCTACATTATTAGCTTCACGATGTATCTTGCAGAGAGCAGGGTAGGCAGAGGGAACCTGAGAACCTAGCGTTAGGACGCTTCTGTGCCCCACTCTCCGCCAAATCTTGACGGCATTTCTTGTTGAGTGACGTTGAGCACACGCTTGCACGTGTAGGTTTTATAATTAACAATTATATTAATTTCTCCACCATTCGTAAGACAAAACAACGTAAAATTCTGCAACTCTAAACGTAATTTCTATAAATTGAGCGTTTTAAAAAGCGTTTATAAACATTTTTTTTAAAGATTGCGTTGAGAATCAAGCTGAAAGTCTGCAGTATCTTTTTTTTTTAATTGGGAACTTATAATAAAAATAATGAAAAGAGTTCGAAAAATGGTAATTTATAATATGTATATACATATGTGATATCACAACAAAATCTATTCACAAATTTATATTTGTAGTTTATTTCATACAAAATAATAAAAATGCATACTCTCACAAACTTAAGTTTGTCAACTTTTATAAGTTTCAGTTGACCTACAACCGTGAAAAATAGTACGGAACCCTCAGTCCACGTCACAGACTTGTACTTGACCGGTTTTTTCTTACAACAAACATGTTAAAAATGTATAAGACGTAAAACAAATGAGCGAAATCCACAAAAAGGAATTCATTTCATACAAAATTACACTAGTTACGTGTAAAAAAAGTAACGGAAACGACACGGAAATGCCAACGTTCAAATCCCCAGGTTAAATATCTCAAAAAGTACCGAGCGATGCAGTCTTTTTCTAACTAATGGAGGGTCGACCTAAATGCACGCAGACAAAAGCAGGTTATCTTCACGTTGCGTGTTTACTTTCACGCTTTTGTAACGACGTGTTAAATGATCTATACATGACTCTATGAAGAGATTCTTTTGGATGATTTGACACTATTTTCACTACATCTATACTTTAAGGATGTTGTCATGGCGCAGGGGCACAAGCGTACGGCTGTAAACAAGATGGTTGTGGGTTCGATTCCCACCCGGGGGCATGAAAAATAACTAAAAATAAATAATAATATTTTCATTTCCTCGCTGTGGTAACGAGGCAAAGCGTGGCGTTGTGTTCTTCTCAACACTCAATGCCTAAAGAATTCGGCGGAAAGTGGGGAATGCAAGTCAGACAGGTCAGACAGGTAAGGCAAGCTAAATGCTGAAGAGTTTATTTGGTGAAACGCGCTAATCTCAGGAACTATCTGTTCAAATTGAAAAAAGTAACGTCAAACGTCACATATAGTTCAGCCTGTAGCTAAGCCTTGCCTGCGGTCAGAGTGACCACGACAGATATACAATTCTTAATTATCCAACTTCACGCTGTACACAGCACACAGCAGAGTAACCAGAGGGAACCTGTTAAGAAACTCCATTCCCCACTTTCCGCTTAATTTTACGACGCATTAAGTGTCGAATGGTGGAACGCCAGGTACCAGAAATAAAAAATAAAAATATTAATATTATTAATTTCGATCCCCAGTCGAGGAAGTGAAATATTTATTTACGTTTATATCTCCACTCGATACTAGGTTCCTTCTGCCTATCCTGCTGTGTGCGGGATATAGCGTGAAGCTGATTTTTTTTGTATAAAAACTAATTATAAATGGTGATGAATGTAAAACTAAATAAAATAATATTGTTATTGAAGTATAATATATTTATTCTGAAAATATCCTGACTACGGCCACTGCAACAACATGTGCTATATATTATACTCATAGTTTATTCCGCACAGCAAGGGAGGCAGAACGTAGTGTTAAGACACTCTGTTCTTCAATTCCCGTTCGATTTTGATGCTTTACCTATAGACTACCAGAACTAAGCGGCGCGCATGCAGTCCCACTGCGACACGACTGTCTCTATACGATGTAATACAAAGATGTTCGTAAGATATTTGGTTTTGCTCTCTGACCTAATTACAAATAGGCAGCCACTAGCAAAGAGGTCTAACCATTATTTGATTACAATTAAAACACTTTATTTTCTTATATTTTCCATATAATTATGAAATAGAAAACATAATAGAATTAAGAAAATATCTCAGCGGTTTTGTATGTTTGGGAAAATATATACATTCTTTTTTTTTTGGTTTCAGACTGTATTCCACATTTCCATATCTTAATTCACAAGCCAGCCTACTCTATCTGCGTGAATTCTCCAAGAGTTTTTTATTCGGTAGAAAATAGGGAACGAACTGTCATAACTCTATAGTCCCTCTGCATATCCTGCTTTGTGCGGGATACAGCGTGAAGAGACGCCAAAATCGTTATATAATTTGTGCAGACTATTTAGACACGTCCTGTCCCGTGCTTCTGTTTTTTCCAGTGTCCGCCAAATTCTGAGGCATTGCGTATTGAGTGGCGGATTTTAATGCTTTAGCAGAGACGTAGATACCAAAAATAGCAAGATTAAGGAGACAGAACCAAGTGTTAAAATACTCCGTTCTCCACGAACCACATAGATTTCCAGACATTACATGTTGAATGGAACTTAACGCCGCACTTTAAATAACCGTCGCGTTTACAGTCACGTCTCAACATATTCATATATATCTATCTATAATTCATTATAATATAAAAACTACGGTACCCTAAAGCGAGATGCAGCATCCACAATGGATATCAGCCAAGATCTCAAGAAAACCGGAAGATGGTAGACGCCAAGACTGTTATCACCAAAATGAACTATTTAAATAGATTACAGAATATTTGCCAACGAGTGTGATCTATTTTTTTTATTTATCTTATTGAAAAAAAAATAGAGGTAGGGGCACAGTGTGACAACGTCTGATTGTAAAGATAGTAAGGGGAATAATGCGCGGCGTTGAGTTCCGCTACTTAATACGTAATGTTACGAAAAAAGTTGACGGAAATGAGGGAGGGAGTGTTTTAACAGAAGGTAAGCAAAAAATTAATTTTGTGAAAGAGAGTAGCTATTAAGTTTCTCCATTGACTTTTTAGGTACCCAAAGGGTAAAATGGGACTCAATTACTAAGACTTCACTGTCCGTCCGTCCGTCCCTCTGTAACCAGGCCGTTTCTCATGAACCGTGATAGTTAGACAGTTGAAATTTTCAGAGATTATGCATTTATATTGATTCTATAACATAAAATACAGAATCAACCAACTATTTAAAGAGGCTTTCATACAACAGTCAGCCATTTTTTTGCTGGTTTTATAGATATTAGCACAGTTTTTTGGTTGATGTCACACAAAGAAAAAACTTGCCTGTTTGCTGACTCTTCTATCCGGAGAATAAATACAAATATTTAAGCGGATTAATCGCGAATATATATTTATTTTTAAAACCCGACGTTTCGATCACTTTGCAGTACTCCGTGGTCGCACGCGGTGGTCGACTAAGATGAGATTTTTCTGCCACAATTATATACCAAAGTTATCTGAGCTGCCTCGCGTACTTAAGAACTTATGATTTTATCTACATTATTTGTTTTTCACCGTTTTAAAATAAATCACGGTGTTCACTAGCGCCACGCAATGTCTCGAATTGGGAAAGGGGGGAAGGATCTCGCCACCTACATAACGTAATTTAATATGAAATGAAACTCACACACCACGGTATCATCAACAAATTTGAATATACAGGATGTTCACTAAAACCGTCTTTGTGTTTTAAAGTTTTTTTTTAGCAAATTCTATAGTCAGAATATCTATTAATCACTTTTTAAATCTCCTATTAATTTCCATCTAATCTCTAGCAATTTTGTAACCTATTGTTTGTGTGAAACTCATCATTTTTTGTTAATAAAGTTGTATGAAAGAACGACCTATTTTGTTAGATATGTTATAAAATAGTCTCTAATCTCTCTGATCTGAGCTCGTGGCATAGTGGCACAACTGGTGACGGTAAGCGCGACGGTTGTGGATTCGATTTCTAATTGGGTATACTAACAACGAAAATAATACTTTCACTCGGTTTGGTAACCAAACAAAATGCAATGTCATGAATATTGGACGGCGCATAGAGAAAGGAGTGTCTTAGCATTAGGTAACCTTTGCCCTGCACAGCGAGAAGCTAAAAAAACAATAAAATAGGCTCAAGTTGTTTCATTCATGTAATTTGTAATTATTTTTTATTATTAACATTTTCATACACATTCACGCTGTATCCCGTATATAGAAGAGTAGACAGAGCGTAGTGTGAAGACACTCTCACGTCACTTTATCTTGTAACCAGACCGAGGATATGAAATGAAATCATTTCCCCCAGGTGGGAATTGAACCCACAACTGTCGCGTTTACAGTTCCACGCTGTGCCACTCCGCCACGATTGTTCTTTTTATAAAATGAAATAAAATTAAACATATTAATAGTAATTTCGTGAATGTCAACCACAAATGGCTCGAGGGGTGTATTTCACAAAAGAAAATTACAATTTAAATAAGTTGTAGTTTCTGAGTTGATTGAAATGTTAGAATTTCTGATAACTATCGTGGCGCAGCTATATGGTAATGAACGAGGATTGCAGGTTCGATTTACATTCAAGGGTAATTTTATTGTATTTGCGTTACTTTCGTTTAGTTAGTCAATCGGTTGAGATCGCAGTGGTTTCAATGCGTCTAGCGAATAGAGTGACTTATACGGGATACTAGGTTCCCAGGTTCCCTCTGCCTACTGTGATATATGCAGGATACAGCGTGAAGTTAAAATAAAATAAACTAAAAACATAACATTTTAAAATTGTGTGTTGAATTCAGCCTGGCACGTGTATGTATGTAGCTGAAATAAGCAGAATGTGTACTGCGCAAAATTAATACTAAAATACTGAATATTTAAATTTCTTTATTGTATTTTTTTTATTGAATTCACAGCTTCTGTGCTGTACAGCGTGCCTCTGCCTGCCCGGCTCTGTGCTAATGTATGTATCATTCATAAATATATATTTAAAAAATATCTATCTAGATGCAGTGAGATGTCTGACTGTAGACGTGACGGTTGTGATTGCGATTTCTGCTCGGAGGGCAAACGGAGACAAAGCGCGGTGTGGAGCTCCGTCACTGTGCACACTATGTGAAAATTGGAGTGAAGAGTGGGCAAAGAATGTCTTAGCACTACGTTGTATTTACGTGATACATAGTGAAGATACAAAAATAACATGTAAAGAGGTAATATTGTGTTCAATGTTTAAATATATTTTTGGCAATTGATATAAGTAGCAGTTTGTGATTAAATTCCCGCAAAAAAGTAGCAACTTTGATCGAATTATCTATACCTACTAAATATTTCATTTCCTCGAGTGGGAATCGAACCCACAACCATCGCGTAAACAGTTGCACGCTTGTGCCCCTGCAACACGACTTGCCTGTAGAGATACGTCAGTAGCACTTAAATGCCTACGGCGTAGCGTCCGCAATATCCCCAAACATAAAATATGTTAATAATATATAATGTATAGCTTCTACTAGTGACTTCGCTTGTATAGTACTCTGTGAAACACGAAACAAACATTCTATGTTCCCGAGGTAACTTTGATCCTCCCAATAGTTCCTGAGATTAGGTAGTGAGGCTAAACAAGTTGTGCAGTTTCATAATATTAGTCTTTTTTTAGCGTCACGTTGTGTCTGGCACAGAACAGGGTATGCAGAGGTAACCTAGTGTTAAGACACTTCATTTCTCATTTTCCGCCGAATTCTGGAGTCATTGCGTGTTGAGTGGTGGAACTCACCGCCGCGGTTGCCTCGACACCAGAATGAAGAAATAAATATATAAAATATTTCATTTGCTCGAGTGGGAATTGCCCCCATAAACTGTCGCGTTGACAGTCCTCTTTAACGATTAATTATTTTAATTTCTACTAAGATAATAATAAACATTTTTTTTCTTAATATTAATACATACAAACATTACATATATAAAAATACACATATCCTTAAAATAAATTTAAACCTAAAAATCGCTGAGATGAGGCTGTCGTGGCGCATCGGCACAGAATCTCACTGTAAAATGGTTGTAGGTTCGATCCCACTCGTAGGAATAAATTGTATTCATTTATTTGCCTTGCTCCGGTAACAAGACAAGGCGCGGCGTTGAGTTCTGCTATATAACGCGCCATGTGGGCTTGACTCGATTGGGCAAAAAGTATGAAATTGTTTGTTTTAGCAGCCTACTCTGCTATAAACGGGATACAGCGTGAGACATGAATACATACAGACACAAAGAAATTTCTTATATCGTATTAAATATTACATTTTCAACATATATAGTTGTTTCATGTATGTACAAGCAATACATGAATACATTAAAATACAAATATATAAGTGTGCGAGCCATACAAAGACCCCTCCAATATTAACGTAGAGCTAGACAAAAGATTTTACAACTTCAGGCTCATGAAGCGCAACAGATTAAAAAGTTCACATAAATTTTATATCATATTACGATTTCTTGGTCTGTATGGGATTATATGGAACATATTATATGTTAGAATCCAGGTGTATCGACTAGTATTGTATAAAAAATTTAAGCGCATCCGTGCTACGTCAAAATGGCTACACAAATCTACTTACTACTTCTGCTATCGCAATCCAGTGCTGGGAACAAAGAAACTCGTACCCCCCACCCCTACCATATGTAGAAATTAAAAAAATCACATTTAAAAATTGGCAACACTCTATATGTATAAAAAATGATATAAAATATTTAGATAATCAAAAATTCACTAAAAAGAGCTACGAACTTTGGGACCACAACCGAGTTTATTATTTAACCAATTAAATTTCCAGTTATTTGGCAATTAACAAGTAATTATAATCAATTGGTTCATATTATTTAATTTTTCTTTGTTTTTTTTTTATTATGTAGAGACAGAGAAAGCGCACCGCCTCCGTTGAGAGCACGAAGCATACTGAAGCCTGAACTCTGCAGGGCTGTATGCATTGATTAGGCGTAGCTCAGTCCATACGTTTGTCTCACTCACTCCCATACATCTTTTTTCTCCTTCCCCCGCACGGAGAGACGGTAGAAATGAATTTTGGCATCGCAAATGCTCAATGGTTCTCAACATTAGTGAATTTTATTACTATATGTGTTTTTTTTTAATCAATATCTATATTTTCAAAATTGTTACCACTGTTTTATACAGAATTCTAGAAAGTATTTTTTTTATCAATATTTAATATGGAGCGTGCGGGCGAGCACTAACCCCTAGCAATCAATTAACATCAATCTAATATGTATGTTAGTTAAGTAAAATCTACTTAACTCTGTTTAATGGAACATTGCAGCAATAAATTGTGTTATATGTTATATCCTTTGTATTGCATAGTATCGTAACATAGTGATTGGTCACTAGAATTTCTCCGTACTCTTGACGATTGAAAGAGAAGAGAGTCATTGTAATTTTTTATCGTCTAAAAATAACAGAAAGTCCAATAAAACGTTAACTTTAATTAGGTAATGTTATTTTACTATACTATAAATACTTTTTACTGTGTATGACACATGACACATTTCAAAAGCTACGGACTGCAAGTATACTATACTATGTGACAATCATAAGTATAGCCTACAATCTTTCTTAATATTTTGTTTGGAATCTAGTGTTAGGGCACTTCGTTCTCATTAAAACACTTCCGTTCTCCATTTTCCGATGAATTCTAGAGGCATTATGTGTTGAGTGGCGGAACGCAATGCCTTGCTTTGCATAACCAGAGTAAGGAAACGAAATTATGAAATATTCCATTTACTCGAGCGAGAATCAACTCCACAACCTATCGCGTTTACAGGCATATACTCCTGCCCCTGCGCCATGATTGGCCTCTTGATAAGTGGTTAATCTAATACAAAAATAATATTTCAATTCGAAGTAGTTCCCGAGATAAGCTTTCAACCAATCTAATTGTTCAACTTTATAGTATTAATATTGAGTATAGATTATTAGCTTTTCTTAACAAAACATATATCTCTACAGGCTCTATTCCTAACTAACTAAAAATCTTGTTTTTGCCAAAAATATTTTCGTGTACGTTTCAAGTAAAATTCTTCAAGCCATGAATGATTAAGTAACTCAACCTATTTTCCGTTTCAACGATGTTGGATGGAAAAAAAAATGTTTAACTTTGAGAAACATAGCACCACGCACTGATTATTACATACATACATTTTTATGATTCATATTATGGGCTGAACCGATTTGGATGAAACTTATAACGTTTGCAATATATTGTGTAATTTATTTCTTCACGTACACAGATACATACTCTAGAAAAATGTATTTGTTTTTTTATCTTCACACGGTATAGGCAGAGGAACCCTAGTGCTAAAGTCATCCCATTCCTTACAATTTGTCTAATTTTCCAGACAATAGTTATAAATTGTTACTTATTATAAGATGACATTTAAATTTTTAATATTTATATTTTATTCATGTAAAACACAGGGCCACAATCCTAATGCTAGATTATATATTCAATTTTTAATTTTCTGTATTTTATAAATGAGTACGTATTTCGTTCGTCAACCAGACTGAAAATGTTTCTATACTCAATAAATCTAAAATTTATACTACAGGTAGAACATAGATAGTTCCATGGGAATCAAATATCCCTAAAAAACGTAATTCTGAAGTAAGCAAGTCAAATCACTAACGAACTGACCAGGAATAGGTTTAGAGTTCATTTGTACGCAGTAAAAGTTAGAGCGAGAGGTATAACAGTAATCTCTCCATAGTTTGCTAAAACATTTCGGCCTGTCTACATCGAATTACTGGTTTGAATTAAAAATATATATGTTTGTATTGGATAGTCATCTACGTAAGTGTTGAGACACTACGGGGCGCTTAGAACGTGTTATGTATGTATCCTTTGAAAAATAACAAAAATAAAATATATTATATGAACAACACAATTCATATTGTTTCATACATAATTCTTAGTTACACTTCACCCACGAGGTAGGGCGAAGCAGCAGGCAGCACCCAGTAATTCTACGTAGTGACTATGTCTTGCGGGACGCGACCGGAAGGAAACGGAAATGTATATAATATGAGTATATTACATTTAAGCCATAAAAAATGCTAAATGCTTATGTTGCTTTTTTTCGTAGACCATTAGAATGTAGTGTTAAGACACTCCGTTTCACTTTCCACTAGAATTTGAGGCTTGTTTAGTGGTTTAAATTTAACGTCACGACGCACAACCATCTCTAGATGCTAGCTGGGAGGGAAATTTCATTCTAGTTTTATGGTTCATACAAATATTATGAAAAACATTTACCTAAAGTATTGTAGAGTTCAAATTTGAATATTGTAAATATTTTTTGTTAAAAAAGTTCATTGGAGATTTTATTTTTTTTTAACTTCAGCCTATATCCGCTTTTATCAGGGTGGGCTAGTGTTAAAATCGGAAGGTCTTCAGCTTCTTCGATGCGACCAAAAAGTAGAGCATTCCTCCTGTTTGAGTTGTCTATCTCATCAATTTGACTGGATAAATTGTTAATTAAAGACGTAAGAAGGAAGGTTTTGAACTCCTTAAACTCGCAAGCAAGTTTATCCAGACTGACCTTGCTGTTATCGTTGGATGCTGTGTGGTTCAATTGTTTTTCAAAATCTGCCATCCTGTTGCCAAGTGCTTCAGCAATACTTCTGTGGACTTCCAGGATATCCTCAACTCTGGCCATACTGTTTTATGTACTTGTACTTGTGAGGTTAGAAAAATTAAAGAGCCAGCAGATGTGTTGTGTTTATGCACTTAAAGACATTAAATGCAAAATAAAATATTAATAAACAGTTGTATTCACTATTGTTGTTTTATTTATCACTTTTAAATCGTAAAAACTATATTATAATCAATTAATTACACTAAAATCGGAGAGAGCAGAGAGAGTTTACAGTCGCACATAGTGCCTCAACACGTACATTATAATTTTTTTCTGAATATTTTCTCACTTTTTTTTTATATTATTCCCCCGAGTGAGAATCAAACCCACAACCGTCGCGTTTGCAGTCGCACGCTTGTGCCCTGCGCCTTGGTGGTATCTAAAGCAGGTGTATATGAAAAAAAACATTTTACGTAAAACAAAGTGGTTTATCTGCATGTTCCTAACTTAAAAACATATTATGCTTTAAAGTTCTAAGTAGTGGAGTGTCCATTATTTTTAATATTTATATGAAAACAAAATGCACTTAATAGAACGCTTTATGCATTCTCTGTATAGAAACAATTATAAATCGTTAGGGTTACTCAAAAATTAATTCCCTGACTAGGAATCAAACTCATAATCGTTTCCCAGGCACTGTCCGAAGCCTGTTTTTTACAATACATTGGGTACCAGTGAATCCGTGACATGTTTCGAAATGTCTTTACTACACTAGTCTCAAGTTGTTGTTTCATTTTCTCGCTCTGATGTGCAATCTTGAGACTGTGCCTAGTATACTGTACAAAATTGAACCTACAACCATCATTCACAGTCAAACAATTCAACATCGTACCACGATGACGTTATTCTATGTATTTATTTACGATTTTTCTCTTTTTTGTTCAAACCCGCTACGCCGTAGCAAAATGCTACGCTTAGTACATTCATATTGTGGAGTTTGTGTATTTCAATTTCCGGTATCGAGAGGTTCATTGTCTATTTGAAATATTAATTGTTAAATGGTCTTTTTTGTTTGTTACTCTATTTTTTTTATTTATTGATGTGTCACTGCAGAGTTGGTAGCTGCGTGCCAGAATAAGATATAGGTTTATTTATAGTTTCGCGTCGTATCCCGCATATGGTATGGTAGGGAGAGGGAGCCTAGTGTAAAGATACTTCTTTCTCCACTTTCCCTGTTGTTTCCATTCCAATGAATAGCTACGCGGCGTAGAACGCCGAAATTTGGCATGTAGGTAAGCTAGGAAGTATTGAAGATCACTAGAAGAGGACTACGACTACTAGGACACTAGACTCGGAACTTCTACGGAAACAAAGGTGCATGCTACGACTTGTATAAAATATATTGTTTTGACTTAGTAACAAGCGTTCCTTTTTCTTAGAAAATTGTTACTGAAACTAAAATATACGGTAAAAGATAATGTTTTCTTAGCAAATGGCTATTTTGCTGGATAATATTTTGCATCGCTTGCATATTATAGCAGGGTAGAGCTAGGATTAAAACACTCCGTTCTTTGTATTCTATTTAACATTGTTTGTTTAGTGACGGGACTCAACGCTGCGTTTTTTATACCAGAGTTGGGAATTGAAATTTATAATTATTTTAAAATTTAATTCAGGTGGCGTAACAAATGATATTAAAATGTACTTGAATCAAAAAGTTCGTTCTTAACACTAGGTTCCTTCTGTCTAACGTACTATATGTAGGATACTGCGTGAAGCTGAAAAAAAAACCAGGACAAAGTTGTAGCTTAGATTATAACGTTATAATTATTTGTCATATCTTATGCTACATTGCTAATAATATAAATGTGAAAATTTTAATAATGGAAAAAAAATAAAAAAACTACTGAACAGATTTAAATGAAAGTGTAAAATATTATAGTTTATCAGGATGACCCATAGGCTAAAATTTATATAAATATTTTGTATAACTTATACAAAATAACAAAAAATTAAACAGGTAAAGCTGCGGTAGATCCCTT
This sequence comes from Heliconius numata, assembly GCA_016802625.1. Taxonomy (NCBI): domain Eukaryota; kingdom Metazoa; phylum Arthropoda; class Insecta; order Lepidoptera; family Nymphalidae; genus Heliconius; species Heliconius numata. The sequence goes on from JAEBDU010000085.1 coordinate 445,431, forward strand.
GCATTCTATATAACCCTCAATTTTTGAGGACTTCTAGATGGTTATAGTAAAAGTTCTTGACTAAAACACTTTTAGAACAAACTTCAGTGATTCTTACGCAGCTGTGTCCCGAATTAGCGTTATGTACACGCATGGTTTTTATATATTTTTTTTTATTTTTGTAGCTTCACGCTGTATCCCGCATATAACAGGATACACAGTTCGGTGTTAAGATACTCCGATCTCCGCTTTTAACACGTTTTTCTTAGGTCGACTTTTAAATGTATGTTTAATAAAATTTAAGATACTAATTTGACGCACTTGTAATAATTATATCACAATGAAAGATGACAGTTATATGTAGCTTAGAGGATAATACAATAATATGGTATTATCGAGCTGGCCTGATGATGGAGCCAGGACCTGAATAGTGGAACTCTTCAAAGGTTACTGGTAAACTATTCGAGTTAAGGCTCATACTCGTATAATTTATAGCTTCAAGCACATTCTATAAAATTTCGTTAAGAAGCGTAAAATATTTTTGTATCTATATATTTTCATTTCACGCTTTATCATGCCTATAACAGGATAGGCAGAGAGCACCTAGTGCCAAGACACTCCGTCATATGAATGCATATAAATTCTAATATTATTGGTAGTATTTTCACATAAAACATATTCTGCATAAAAGGATTTTGATCCCTTTTTGACACGTATTCTTCATAAAATGTACTCGTATGAAAATACATTATTTAAGAAACGTAAGCATTTGGCCGAACTGATCGACGGCTCGTATGAAATGAACTGAATATGAAAAAAGGTGTCAATAAATGTGTTTTTACTTATAGAGCCAGTGGTCGTGTATTAAAATTTCAATCGGGAACGCTGTATTACCCATGTGGCAGATTAAGCAGAAGAAACCTAGGGTCTTAACACTGTACCCCACGTACCACACAATTTTCGAGAATGGCGGAACTCAACGCTGCGCGAAAATTCTTCATCCTTCACTCATTCAATTGGGAATATGTTAGTACTTTTTTTACAACTACGCGTCATACCTATAGGTATATAGCACAGGGTAGATCGACACAGTGTGAAGTCACTCCGTTTTTGCCGCCTAAGATTTTATACAGATTTAGCGTAAGTATCAGTCTCCCTCTAGTATATGAACCCACAATCATCGTGTTTACAGACACGCATATTCCCACTGGGTCTCTTTGGCGTCTTCTATACTATACATGTATACTATATAAATACTATATATAGGAAAAGTCGGGTAGAAACACAAACATCTAAATACAATTCCCAAAACGCTCGTAAATAAAGGCCATATTACCTTCGTGGTTGTGTAGCGACAGTAAATAAGATTGTTTAAATTTATATATTTTTATAATAAGCGAAGTGGTGAAGTAATAGCAGAGTAGGCAGGGAACCTAATCGCAAGACTCTACGTATTAAGTGGCGGTAATTAATGCCTGATTATACATTCGTACATATACGTGGAATTAATTTCATGAGAAACAGATCTTCTCCTGCACAAGAACAGATGGACAACTAAAAATCTTTGAATGAACCTTATAAAGGTAGGGACAGAAATTTTTAATTCGGTCGTGGCGCAATGTCACAGCATCAGTCTGTAAACGCAACAGTTCGGGTTTTGTATGTTTTTATTTCCTCGCTCTGGTAGCAAGACGAACCGCGGGGTTGAATTCCACGAATCAACACTTCGTAGCAACGTGTCAATTACTGGACATCATGAGTGGGATTTCTTAACACTAAGTTCCCTCTGCTGTCTGAAGGATATAATGCTTAGCATACAAAATTACATTAAAAATAGAAAAAAATCTTTTTCTACTAACGCTACACATAGTGACAATCTGTTTGTCTATTATTAAATAAATTCCATTCTCACTGTACATGACTCCTAATACTATGTACATAAGATCTGTATTGTCTTGAAAAATTTCACTTATTTTCAAAGGAAAAATAACCTTATGTCAAAAAGAATAAGGTATATAAAGTTTCTATCAAAATATTGATATGCTTTTGAATTGAGTGAGAGACAGATATTAGGTAGTTTTTTTCTTAGCTTCACGCTGTATCCCGCATGCAAGCAGGTTGGCAAAGGGAACCTAGAGTTAAGTTCCTATTTACTTAACTACTCTGCTAAAGAAATTTAGTGGCCTAAGACAAAGCGCGGCGTTAAGTTCTACCACTATACAATATACAATGTATCGAATTCGGACAGAAAGAAGTGAGCGGAGAGTCTGTTCTAACCATTCAATGCAGAATAAATCATAAAAAGTGTAGTTTTACCGTCGTGGCGCTGTCAGTGGTGCTCTTGTAACAAGACAAAACTCCAAGTTCCGTCATTCAACACGCAATTACTTAAAAATGGAATGGTGCGTAAGAAATGTTATTATAATTTATCTTTGATATTCTCGGCTAAGAGCGAGGAAATTATTTCTTCGCTCTGGTAACGACGCGATACGCGGCGTTGAGCTACGTCACTCAACACGCATACTTCGAGAATTCAGTGGAAAGTGGGGAACGGAAGTGTGTTAATGAAACGACGTATCTAAACATTAGGCTCCCAGGATCCCCTCTGCTTACCCTACTAAGAGCTGGTAACAATGTGAATCTAAAAAGGTTCTCGGCTTCATTCTAATATGCATATTGTATATATTATACACACAAATCTCTAGTAGTACATAGTACTCTATGAACGACTCCGTCTATTAGTGAAAACCGCATTAAAATCCATTGCGTATTTTCAAAGTTCCAAGCGTGTATAGCTTCCTAGCGAATTTGTTTTATACTGTGTAAAGAATCATAATTATGTTATAACAATTGAAAAATTTTAGGTACTCGTGTAAGACTTTTTTTTCCCAAAAAATAATATTATGTTTTAATCTTGTATAAAAAGGTTCTTTTATACTTTACTGAATAAAAACAAAAGGATTTTTCTGAAGACCGTTGTGGCGCAGAGGGTCAGCGAACGAATGTAAGCTCGGTGGTTGGAGGTTAGATTCCCACTCGGGCATATTAATTAAAGCGTATTCCGCACATAGCAGAGCAAACAGGTCATCTGATGGTAAGTGATCACCGCTACCCGCGACCCTGTCCATCGCCCGCTGAGTGGTGGAACTACTCCGCACAGGAATCGACCCCACAACCATCACATTCACAGTCTTACACTGTGCATATAGCATTTTGAATGTATAATAAAACAAATAATAGAAATAATATGAAACAAAATATATATTAATATCCATACGTTCCGAACGCTTTGCGGGATATGGACGGTAGTATGCGGAAAGGAACAATATATCTTTGTTTTTGGTTAAATTTATTTAAATTACATCTCAATAAAACTTGTAACGACAAAAGCGCGGTGTTGAGATGAGAACACGAAATGTCTCCAGAATTCGGCGGAAAGTTGGGGGCGGTAGTGTTTTAATGGGAATGGAGTGTCAAAAATAATAATAATAATCGAAATCAGGATCGAATCGGGAAACGGAGTCTCTAGTTTCTAGTTAAATAGTGTGAGAGTCCCACGCATCACTCAGCCTTGGTGTTGCATTTTGAGTAGCGTAACTGAACGCCGTTTATGCTATTACCGAAGGGAGGAAATAAAAATAATCCATTGCCCCGAGGGGAAATAGAACCTACAACAGTCGCATCTTCAGACAGACGCTGTGTAAATAAAAAATATATATTCTTGAAAGCATTTACTTTTAATATAATTTACATGTGAGTTCATTCCACTGTGAATGTTTCATTTGAAACTTTGTTTTTAGGATTCATTTGTTTAATACTTTCGTCTTAGTTATACAATGTCGGTGACTTAATTAAATTTATTTTTTGCCACTTTTTATTTTCAATTCGATTGAAATAAAACAAAAACTAAAAAAAAAAGTTAAGGGAAACTTGCCAAAATATAATAATAAAAATTAAATCAGTTATTCCGTTTCTCAGATATGCGTGAACGAACGCACAGACAAATAGACAAACATTAAAAAAAAATCATTGTTTTGGGTTTTTTTTACATAATTAAGGGCTACATTTTGTCTCATATATCTTTTTGTCAGATGTTATTATCAGTATAGGTATAGATATTAAAATTATATGAAACTTTAGTTTTTAATCTATAGTTGTTGGTAAACAAATAGAGTTATTAGAAGTTCAAAAGACGTAAATAATCTAGATTAGTAAATAAATATTTGTGTAATTCAAGCGGGCGAAGTCACCTGCTTATCTGGTGGCTACTACACTAGGCAGTAATTTGGCATTAAACAAAACTTTACATACGTTATGTTACTTTCGCAAACATTTTATCATATATTTTCTTTCTTTCACTTATGTACATTTTTTATATATATAGATAGGTAACAGTTACATATTTTGTAGTAGATAATATTCTACATGCGGGATCCCGCGGGATTGACAATTTGTAGTCCCGTCAATACCGACATTGAATACAGGCTGCGGGATTGGAAGCTCTTATACTAACACGGCAAATCAAATAAAAGACTGTATTAAAAGGATGTACCTCTCTCGCATAACACCGTCACGTCAAAGTTTAACCGTCTGCAATTCATTTGGGAAATAAAGCTGTTTACATACAATTGTAAATGCCCATATATGGAATGAAACGCACGCACGATACATGTGGCTTATGTTGATTTTGATTGGAATATTATATTAGAATGAGAATTGTGGGTTCGATTTCTTATAGATTTTTTATTAGAGATAATAGGCAGAGGGAACCTATTGTTAAGACACTCTATTCCCTATATTCCGCACAATTATCAAGACATTGAGTGTTGAGTGGTGGAACTCAGCGTTGCGTTTTGTTAACAACCAGAGCGAGAGATTAAAAAAAACAAAAGTTAAAAAAAATCAGCTTCACGCTGTATTTTTTTATGAAAAAGGACAAGGCAAACGAGCGTTCGGGTCACCTGGTGAAGATCACCGCCGCCCACGACCCCGTGCAGCACCAGAGGAGCTACAGGTGCGTTGCCGGCCGCAGAGGTGGAGATAGACGCGCTTTTTGAAGGTACCCATATCGTACCGACCCGGAAACACTGCCGCGGGTAGGCCATTCCACAGTTCGGTGGCGCGTGGAAGGAAATTTCTACTAAACCGCACCGTATCCCGCTCACAGCAGGGTAGGCAGAGGAACCTATTGTTTGAGACACTCCGTTCCCCACTTTCTGCCGAATTCTGGAGGCATTACTTGTTGAAGTAGCAGAACTCAACGCCGCGCTTTGCCTCGACACCAGAGCGAAGAAATGGAAATAAAAACGTAAATAGATATTTCACTTCCTCGAGTGGGGATCGAACCCACGATAAAATAAAAAAAAAAATAATTGACTCCCCTGAATGAGAATCAAACTCATAACCGTTGCGTTTTTTTAGCTGTACCACTCAATTAACAACGTCTCGAAAATTGTGCAATGCTTGGGTGTACAGCGGGACACAGCGTGAAGCTGAAAAATATAAAGTAGAATATAGACTCACTATCACATACAAGCAAATTTTTCAGATAATTTTAGCAATATTGACCGTTATAATAGATTTTGTTGTTTTAGGCCTCTTTCATATATTTACTTTTCATTACACGAACGCTTTGTTTTTAACAATTATATTATGTATATACTGAAGCTTGTTATTTAACCGACTTCAAAAAAGAGAGTTATCAGTTCGACATGTGTATATATGATATTGATGAAATTGGATTATAGGAACCTAGTGTTGAGACTGTCCCACACTTTCCGCCAAATTTTCGAGAGTGGCGGAACTCTACGCTGCATTTTGTCTTCTTACCAGATGCAAATAAATAATTTCCCTCATGGAAATCAAACCCACAATCGTCGTGTTTACTGTCTCTGTGCTGCGCCGCTGTTAGAAAAGCCCCGGCATTGAGTTTCACTACTCAACACGCAACATTATAGAAATTGGGGGAAAAAGAGTGCTTTTACACTAAGTTTCATCTGTCTACTTTGCTATATTTCGGAATACAGTGTAAAACTAAAAAAAATGTAGGACATAATAATAAATCACTAAATCTCTTAACACAACTAGTTGACTTAATAAAGGGAGGAAAAGGAGAAGATGGAAGTGTACACGGAACCCACAACCACTCACAAATTAACACAAAATCACTATTTAAAGCAAAATCTCAATTATTCTATACCATTATACACGTGCAACTAATTACGATATCAAATATTCAAACGCTTATTAAAATTTGGTCAAGCCGATTTAGACTTTATTTTCTCAATAATAAAGTCCAAATGAATGATATTTCTTAAGGAGTTTAGGGTACTGTGTGAATTTCAAAATATTTAAGCTATAGGATAACGGATACAATTTCACAATGTATATGTATATAAAAGATTTATATATGTATAGATGTAAGTAATTAACACCGTACTGGTACAGTGAGAAGGTCTTATTATACATACTATTATCATGTGCTCGATTCCATTTCGTTGTTGTTGTGTTGTTTTCGTTTGGAACCTAGTGTTAAGAACCTTTTGCCTATGTATACGAGATACAGCGTGAAACAAAAAAAAGTTTAAACTATGTTTAAATCAAAAGCTTAAACAAAGCTTAGAAGAAACCAAAAGCTCTATCTCCATTGTAAGTTACGTTCAAGTAATTCATCTAAGTTCAGACAAACTTCTATCACGTTATCGGTAAGTTTTCAGTCACGTAACACATTAGAATACACGTTTTTTTATATCCCGCCGCAGCAGGCCAGGCAGGGAGGACTTGTGCCAATTCTCCGATCCTTGCATGATTTTCAAGGCGTTGTATTTGATTGGCGGAACTGAACGCCGCACTATTTCTCCTGAGCAGGAATATAAAAATAATTAATTTCCCCGAATGGGCATCGAACCCACAACATTTACTGTAAAACGCCGTGCCGCTGTGACAAGACGTCCCCAATACAGCCATTTCTTTCGCTTTACTGTCCCGCAGATCTCGCAGACCAGAGTAGGTAGGGGAAACCTGGAAATCTAGAGCTAATACACTCCGTTCTCCACATTACGCCGAATTCTAATTAAAGCTAACTACTAATTAAGGAAAACAAGCTGACTGGGAGTCGAACCCACAACCGTCGCGTTTACAGTCGTTCCCTGTGCTCTTTTCTTTGGAGGTGGGTAATAAAAATATTTTCATTTCAATAAAAGTTTATAGAAAGTTAGTATTGTGGCGTCCGACCCGCGAAGGCCGCTACGTTTTTATTTGTTCAAATCTTGACCTATTTTCGTTCAGGTTGAAATTTCGACTTAAAAAAATTATAATGGACTAATATTAATATTAAAATATGGAACCGACTGTATCGCGTCGGTCGTGGGTTCAATTCACATTCGGGGAAATGTTTATAATTAAATTATTTTCATATCCTCCTTTTCATTTTTGGTGAACAAAGCGCGGCGTTGAGTTCCGCTAAATATTCTAAATATTATCATTGCATATAGAAACGAATACAATCTTACCTTTCGAAGACATCGGAGTAGACGTCGTGTTGCTTGTCACCAGTGTTGCTATCTGTAACAAAGATAAATTTTGGTCTTTTATTCTGTAAGGAATCGGCAATTTTTTTTTATAACTCCCACTCCCAGAACAGGTTACGTGTGCCTCCTAAAATCGGCCAAGTGTGAGTCGGAGTGTTAACTCACGATCAGTATTCTTTTTCTCGTAAACCCTAAATCGTAAGACCCAAAAGTTAGACGTCTTAAGTCACATAGGGCTGTAGGCATCTCGATCGTGCCCACAGCTGTGGTACCACACTTGCAGAGGGAATCTAGTGTTGGGACATTTTATTCTCCGAACTGACAATAGACCATCCATGACTCTTCCTCATTTTTTAATATAAAATATCTGACATGATAGTTAAGGGATAAATCAGAGGGTCGTTTATAAAAAAATGTCATGCTTAGATTTTGTTTATATTTTTTTAGCTATACGCTAACTCCAGCGTAGGCAGAGGGAATATAGTGTTAAGACACTCCGTTCCGTCCAACCCACAGCACACAACGCAACTCATTGTCTTGTTACCAGAGCGAGAAAATGAGAAAAAATCATTTTCCCGAGTGGAAATCGGGTCCTGTCAGTCTCGTTTACAGTCATTTCCTTAATTACTTATTTATAGACGTACCCACTTAGTGGGTCTAGATTTTTGCCCACTCATCCCAACATTGGGTCTAGATTTTACAAGTAAAATCTAATCTAACTACAAGTTCAAAGTTCCTCGGACACGAGCAGGTCTCTTTTAAAATTAAACAATGGTTATTATAACGTTGTATTCGCCCGAGGGCTGTGTGTTTCCACTGTCTTAGTTATTTTATTTAAAATAATATTAAAAAAATATATTTTACTTACTTAAGAGATGGTTGTGAGTTCGGTTCTAAGCTCGAAATAATGCTTAGACAGTGGATAGAGCTCTGCGTCAAATTATGTAATCATGACCACCTTATTAATTTATAAGATGACATATGTTAAAAAATTACAAGCTATTTAAACTTTGATATTGTTAAATTTCACACTATATATCCTGTATTTTTACTTTTTACTTTAATATTTTTACTTTAATTATGTTTAATTTTAATTCTATTATACCGTGAAAGGATTCCCCGCAATCCCCGAAATACAATTAAACCCGCGACGGCCACTACCTACTTTCTTTATCTTTCTACTTTCGTCACAAAAATATAACTATCACACGTCAATCTCGTGGCACAATGGACACTTTCGTAAATTCAAGTCTGTAATTAGCCGCCTGTAGCCTCCGAGCGATACACGACAGCTAAAACCGCGTTTACAACTTGAAACGACTAAGGAAATTATGTGACTTCGCTTGTAAATTTAGAAGGGAACGTATAGACTACGCCGTATTACTGTAAACGTGCTTGTTGTAGTTTCAAATCCCACTCGTGGGAAAGAAATATTTATTTTTTCAACTGGTTGTTGCCAGGCCAGACAAAACGCGACGTTGACTTTCGCCATTCAAAACGCAACGCACTCGAATATTCGCCGGTAGGTACATGGGTTCCCTCTGCCTATCCTGCTATATACGTGAAGCTAAAACAAATTCTTCAAATTACGAAGAGTCTTTTCTCTCTGTTTGTCCATCTTGTCTTGTCCATCTTTATATAATTGTAAGTTAAATGTTTAATAATCTTTAAAATACAGATTAATAGGAATTACATCATAAAAGCTTCCATATATTATTCATTATTCAATTATGGGTCGGAGCGTTAATTCTATTTACTCGAATTATTTCACTATAGTATAGAGGTTTTGAATTGGATAAAATATATTGGTGTATTTATTTGGATTTTTTTTTGTTTTAACATAAAATCAAGAATATTTTCTTCCCTCAATAATGGGAATCGAACCATAAACCATTATTCATAGTCATTATTCATACTCAGCTCTAAGATGCATTACAAAAATAATATAAAAAAATATTAAATTACAAATTATTTATTATATGCGGAAAACAGAATGAAGTTAGAAAAAAATATCGCTATATACGGAATACAGCATGCTAACACCATCTACGGTATTTTTCTACAACTGTTAAAAAGCGTTCTTTGATCTTCATGTAGTATCCACGTTAAAAAGTAGATGGCGCTGTTTCATATTACAACTGAAAAGTTCGCTTCTCGATTTTCGTACCAAAACACTAAGCTAAGTGAAAAGCTCAATAGGTGTCGCTGTATACAGTTAGAACTTTTCGGATTCGGATACTGCGATTTATATTTTTAGTTTCTTATTAGTGAACCAAATATTTTTTTTTTTAACCAACGAAAAAACCAAATGACTTTTTTAATTCGATACGTATTTACTTAAATTAGATCTAGATCTAGTCACAACGTTTTCTGAAATTCCAATCATTGATCGTGTGTTGAGTGATGAAAGTCAACGCCGCGTTTTGACAAAACGCGATCGAATACGTAACCATCGTTTCCTATCAGAGCTGCCCTACAATAGCCAAAAACGAGTAAAAGTTAGACAATGCATAAAGTACGAATGGATAATTAGAAGACAAAAAAATAAATGACTGAGAAATATGTCAGTGGGTTCCAACCTTAAAATGAACTAAAACATAAAAAATAATTGAGAACACCCGACTCAAATAAATTGTTTTTATCAAACATAGAGTAGAGTTGAGTTCTTCCACTCCACACGCAATATCTCGAATATGAGAAGATATTTGACGGAAACGGAGTGTCTTAGGTTATCCAGCTATATGCGTGATACAACGTGAAGCTGTAAAAACGCGAAAAATATTGTAAGAATCTCCAATTCTTTAAGATTACAACACGCCATTGTTAGAAACTTTTTTAATTTTATTCTTGCACTGCAATTGTTTCACTTAACAATGCCGAAAAGAGTCCGGTCAAGTGCGAGTCATAATTGCCCACCGAGGAGTTCGTATCAATTTTATAATTGTATCAAATGTACTAAAAATATAATATTTTAATATTAATTTCTGCGACATACCTATACTCGTATAATTACCAGTTTTCACATTTTTATTCATACTGTAAGTTCCTACTCATGAAGCCAGGCGTGGCGCAGGGCACAAGCTTGCGTTTGTAAAGGCGGACAGGTTGTGGGTTCGATTTCTCTCTCAAGTTAAATATTCAACAATTTCAATTTCTCCCTCTGTTCTCAATTTATATGATTTTTATTGTGTTGCCTTCAATTTCAAAATTTGTGTAGATTTGAATTTTCTGTAGATCTGCATATTTGGTATTAATTCCAACTTGATATCTCCACGCGATCTTGATATAAATGGTTGCGACCGACGGACAGACATGCAGACCGATAAGAAAGTGATTCAGTAAAGGTTTCATATTTTCTTAAGGTTCGAAAGCTTAACAATAGTGTAAAACATTTTATTTTTTTAAATCTTGTGACATACTACTTACAGAGCATTTACGTACTAGAAATAATAAATGTAAACTAAAAATATCGACCAAAAAATCATTTAAATATTACAAGTTAAAACGAATACCAAATAAAGTACATGTAAAATATAATTAACCTTTAATAATCAAATCAAAATCTGTGTAACACGTTTTTTTAGCTTCACGCTGAACCCATATAGCAGAGTAGGCAGACGGGACATAGTGTTAAGACATTTCGTTCCCTACGCATTAACCAACTTTCGACACATTGTATGTTGAGTTGCGAAACTTAACGCCACGCTTTGTTATCTTAATAGAAAAAGGAATATATATTTTTTTTAAATCATGAAATATCAAATATTCTTCATACCAATATGGATAATCAATTGCTCACAACTGGAGAAGAATAATTCAGAGGTCTTCATTACATATTCTGGACACAGTGATGTAGAGAGACCTGAACCTGAAAAAGTGCAGAAAGTAGAAGAAAAAACAGAGAAGATAGAGAAAAAGCCAAAAGTCACTGAAGTTACGGAAGGAGTGGTGTTCATACCAAATGAAAAGCCAACTTTTCGAGTTAGTGATGAAATGAGAGTCGATGATCTTATGAGTAATAGACGTATTGATGACTTGATGCGAGACGTGAAATTAGCTACAGGTATTCAGTGTACGTTCCTAGGTTGTGTTGTTGGACGATTGCCATTAGGAGGAGTTTTTTGTTTTAGTTTCACACTGTATCTGTACGAGCAGGCAGAGGGAACCTAATGTCTTAACACTCCCTTGTCCATTTTCCGTCAATTTTTTGAGTCAACTCAACAACTCAACGTCGCGCTTTGTATAACCAGAAATAGGAAATGAAAATTAATCTTTCCCCTGAATGGGAATCGATACAACATCTGTATCTCTTAAATACATAACGGGTTTAAATACATCATAAACTAACTTTCCAGAAAATCCTCACCAAGACACGCTCTTCATATCCGGCAAAAATAATGACAATGTTGAAAAACAAGAAATCCGAAGACAAAACACGGAAGGTGCTGGGAAAGGTTCAAATCCAAAAAAATCTACTAAAATAGCACAACTCAAATTAGACTGTACCCATTTGGATTGTAATAACACTGTAAATTCAGTTTGCGGAGAAAGAGAAATTGAGAGGAAGTGGAAGTATCGTTTATTTCTAAACGAATGCTTTTTCAGAAAAGTTAATTGTGGATTTCAACATGCTACTAATAGTAAGTTATGTGTTTAGCTTCAACATGTATCCCGCGAATATTAATACATTTCTTTCCCCTCACACCGTATAACTATCGAGACTCAGTGTCTCGTATCCGTTGACTAGCGGAACTCAACCCCGAAATTTGTCTTCTTACCAATGCGAGGAAATAAAAACAATTAATTTCTCTGAGAGGGAATAAAACCCACAATACTCACTCACGCGTTAAAATCGTGCTACATTTTAATTTTATAGGTATTCCAATAAAATATATCTCACATTTTTTTATTTTACAGGATATGTGTTAGTGCCTAACCAAAAATGCAAAAATACAGGAGCCCATTATGTATCTCGTCCGTTTGTATTTAAACCTAGACCTATTAAAGAAGAAAGAAAAGCCGTACTGAACGAAACAAGAAGATCATTTTCTTCTAGAAGGTAAAGTTTTCAAGTTACTTTCCCAGTTCATATAATAAGCGTGTTAGTGGAGGAAGAGGAGGTGTCTTAACACTAGATTCCCTCTGCTTACCTAGCTATATGAGGAAATAATCATTTTATTATTTTTAACCAGCTATTTTCTAGGGGTATAAGAGTGTGACTGTTAACGTGACAGGTTGTGAGTTCGATTATCACACGAGGAAATAAAATGTTTATTAATTTCATTTCTTTGCTCTGATGTCGGAGCAAAGCGTGACGTTGAGTTCCATGACTCAACACGCAATTCTTCCAGAAGTAGGGAGCAGAGTGTCTTAACGCTGTATCCCTTATGTAGCAGGGTAGCTCTCCACCTACCCTGCTACATAAGGGATACAGCGTGAAGCTGGTTTGTTTAAATTCCAGGTCTTTGAATATAGGTGTAGATGGTGGTTTCTGTGGACATCCGTGCCCTACAACGTGTACAGACGACTATGACCCACAATGTGGGATGTCCAGCAGTGGGACTCGAAAAGTGTTTCTAAATCATTGTAAATTAGATTATAATTCCTGTGTATATAAAGTTGGTATGTGGCATTTTTTGTATTTGTAAGTTGTTTTTCAATTATTTTATTTTTCTAGTGGTCTAGTGGTGTTGTTACCACAGTGAAAGCAAACATGAAAATAATTCAATCCCCTGAGTAGGAATCAAATAGAATCGTCAACCGCCGCATTCACGATCTAAAGTCGAACGTTGCGCCAAGACAGTATTTATATATATATATATATATATATATATATATATATATATATATATATATATATAATAAAAGTATTATATACAGATTATTAATATTATTGTTTCAATTTGTTCCAGTGTGGCATCGACGCCCCTTGTCTGAATGCGTTGGCGGCAGGAAGGCGGACATGAACCAGAACCGAGGCTTCATAGGCTGGATGCAGCGTGTGGGCATCGTCGATGGGAAAGGACGTTTAGTGTTAACTTAATGCTAGATTACTTTTTTAGAAACACCGTGTGTAATTAGACAGACATCCGGATAAAAGAGTAAATAAGAGTTTTAAATTTTTTTTAGGTACCGTAGCCTTTAAAAAAAATACTTGAAAAAACTTTTATCTATACTAATATAACAAAGCGGAAGAGTTTGTTTGTTTGTTTGTTTGTTTGTTTAAACGCTAAGATCTTTGGATCTACTGGTCCGATTTACTATGTTTTTGTTTTGTATGAAAGCTGCATTCTTCAGAAGTGCTAT